>JAMPIV010007658.1:445000-609786 GCA_024509875.1 Oreohelix idahoensis | reverse complement strand
TCTGATGGAAATCAAAGGTTTCCGTATCCTTCATCAGATAATCAAAAGGTCCTACCTACCCTCTACAATCCAAAGGGGGTCCTTAGCCCTTCATCTCACAATCAAAGGGTCCTATCCTTCATCTCACAATCAAAAGGGGTTCCGTATCCTTCATCTCACATTCAAAGGGGTCCTTATATCCTTCAACGGTCCCATCAAAGGAGTCTATGGTCAAAATTAAGATCAAGAAACCCTGCTCTATGCAATAATCTATTTTCTTTTCGTTAGCCTCAACATTACCAGTTGTGACGAAATGGGTCTGTCCCTGTCCTTTTGTGTGATCTTTCACACCTTCAGCCTCCGGCAGTAAACTTATTTTCTTCAAATTTACTTCATTATTCACTTGTTATTGGCATTTCATTTTGCCCTTTCATACATTTTACTCTTTATGCTGGACAAAGCATGGGGAAAGTCTCTTACGACGCCACTCTCCTTTGACAGTATTTGCTACGGCAGTAACTCTTTATCTTTTGTGTCGCATTAACGCTTCACGAAGACTTGTTAAGTTACGCAGGGTCAGTCAGCGACAATATTTCATCGCATTAATCTGGTCTGACCATCTTTTCAAGCGACAGTGCTTGTTTATCCAAGCTTGTGTTGGTCGCAGGAGTGCTGAATGGAACCAGATTTTGTTTGTCTGGCGAAACACAGGTGACTAGCGACCATCCCTGAGTCATTACGCCAGAAAAACACGGTCATAACATTTTGATGGGTAAGAGGTGCGGCCGGAAGTCTTTATGTATACGATATGACATCACTGTTGTAAGAGGCCACGCGTGTATATTAACTTTAATATATTATTTCAAATACGCGTCCCCGGGATGAGTAATGATAAACCAAACCGACCCCTCTAGTGCTAGAGAGCGATTGGTTCACCAGAATTTAACAATGAATTTGATTAGAACATTCAGCGGAAACCCAGCTGGATTTAAACTGGAAATTGTACAATATAATGTATGAAATCCCAGACACAGAACACACAGAGAGATTGCATTGTACAGCGAACAACTGCCAAGAAGCCAGAGAGATATTGGACTTAGTATTCCATACTTATAAGTGACAGTTCGGCGTTTTATGGCAAACTCTGAAAACTTAAGAGTAAACCCGCACATTTAAATACAAGACTGAAAACTTAACGGACCAGGACTTTAAAATAACAAGACTGGAAACCTAGAAATCAGATTCACCAGTCATAAGAGGACTTTAACTCATGTTTTCCCAGGTAGTAATTTTGCAGAGACACTCGTCGTCAAGGAATTAACTCTAATTGTCCAGACCGAGTCGTAAGAGGATTTAACTCAAATTTTCCCAGCAAGTGATTTCGCAGAGACACCCGCCGTCAGAGGAATTAACAATAATTTCCCAGGTCAAAGTGATTCGAACAGCACCTAAACTAAAGTGCTGTGTGTCCATTCTAATCTGTGCAGGAGATTGTGTATACCCATTACTTGGGGTAAGTGTAAACATTTATATTACAAATGTGAATTTAACATGTTTTCTTGCTAGTGGATATATATGAGACTGGCAACCTCAACATATGAAAATAGTATAATCATGAACCACTACAGCAAGAGCTGGTGATTGTTTCTGACTAGTCGTGCGGGAAACCCGACAGCAGAGCGACCCCAGACTCCGACTGGAGCGGTGATGAGTGATGATTATATCACATGTGCCTAAGGTGTAACATATTATCTTGTGAGAATTATGTACCTTTTTTAATTGTAATTCAGGCAAATCATTATTCATGCACTCCAGACGCAATTTTCTAGTTAACACCCAGAAGGATATGGGTGAATTTTCATCACATTCCCAGAGATACACTGTGTGCTCGGGAATTCAATTCTTCTGAGAGGTTAACATTGGTTGGTGGAGCGCATGACAATGGCCTGTTAGTTTGCGGCGACCAAATGTACTCAGCAGGCATTTGTTTCTTCTATTTGTCTCAAGTTCGTGGTTACAAGCCATCAGACGATTTGTGGTACTAACTCAGCTAGTGTGAGAGAAAAGCATCCGCCATAACCGCCAACAGTGGAAAAGAGTTAGGAGAAGGCTTCCGTCATCACAGAACTGATGAACCACAGCTGCAGGACTCACTCATACAAGCTAAGTGCTAACTAAAAGGCACCAGCAAAAAAAGGGACAATTCCAGTTAAACTTTAAGTATAAAGTTAAATTTCCACCTACGTCTCAATGACGAGAAATTTATAACTATCCAAATTCCACTAATCTTTCCATATTTATGTTAACCTGTTAAAGACTATTTCACTATTAAATTTGTTATCTGTTGTTTTAAAAGAAAACAATAATAGTTGATTCAGTTGTATGTATGAAAGCAAACGCATGAGCCAGAATAGTTAATCTATATATAAATACCTAGACATATATTTACACAACACAGATCTATACCGTATAAGAGGATTTCGTTGGATTACACCAACTGGGGGCTTGAACGGGCTAAACCGTTGCTTAAATCCTTCACAAAAGGCGACGGGCCAGATATAATGCGTTAACAATTGTTCAGCACAATTCAGCATTGTTCGTGACTTCTGTAAATATCTTGTGAACGCTCCTTTAGGTAGAATTATTATTAACCTTCTATCTACATCTCTGCCAAGAGTAATCTTGCGCGCAGGTAGATACCTTGGACGCCAATATTAGATACTCTTGAGTTTTGGTCACTGTTGAACCACTACTGCAAAGCAGGGGAGGCAATCTGTGACACCAGTTCTAAATAATTTTGCTTTCCTCCTTTTTTTTTGTTTTTGGTTTATTTCATGTCAGTATTTCTGGTGGTATTTAATAATGACGAAAGGTGTTTCTCAACTAATTTCCGGATGCCATCATCATCAAGTTCAATCATCATAATGTCCTTGTTTTGCTACTTATTGAACATGAAGCACTGCAGATTCCCGCCCCCCCCCCCCCCCCCCCCCCCCCCCCCCCCCCCCCGCCCCCCCCCCCCCCCTCCCCCCCCCCCCCACACACCCCCCCCCGACACACCTTACGCTCAAGCACAAACTCTTGCAGTGGTAGTTTCTGCACCAATTCGTTTTGCATGGTGAGAATGTTAGCCCTCATTCATCGCCTCACATTAGTTCTATTCTTTTTTTTTTTTGGTCTCCTCAGAGACCTCCGGGGAACTAGCACGGAACGAAGCCAATATAAGTTGTGGCTTCTCCTCAACAGGGTCATCTGACGTGCTGACTCCAAGCTCCATATGGAACGAAAACAGGAGATGCTGATAAAAAGGGAATGTTGGCTTTCATTCGTTGCAACGGTTCTAATCATCTATGATTGTTATATTTAGGCTGTCAATTGTTAATAACATCAATGCCTAAAAACTCAACCCCTGCAGACCCAAGTAGAACAGTTCCAACTAAGGTTTGGCGATGTCTGCAGAATGGGAGAAGAACGGCTACCACGACAAATATGTGAAACTAAGAGCCAAGGATTCAGGGCTCCAGGGCGACCCAGAGTCCGCTGGGAGGACAACGTTAGACAATCTTTGAAGGACCGAGGACTAGAATGGAACCAGGCCAAAAGAAAGACAGCCGATAGGATAGTATATAGCGCTCTCTCGTCCAAAAGTCTACACCTCACGGTAGAAGAGGAACAATAAAAGAAGTAAGTAATTGTCAATAAATACTTGTACACGTCTTCCATTTCCTATATGTCAATAATTTTTCAATCAATACCCTTTAGCTCCCGGGTACCATAGGCCTTCACCAAACACAGGCCAAATCCTCCTGTTACGTGCCATCTGCTCAAGTTCTTTCCACGTTTTCCTCATTATTTTCACTTCTGTATCTAGTTCTCTACTCAAGTCTCGCTCAATATATGTTTTACTTATTGCCAATGGTCTTCCATATCTGCTTCATTTTCCAGCTGTTGGAGTACTTGGTCATTAATTTTGGTGCTAATATATTTCAGTATCATTGTTATTATTCTCGTTTTAAATTCCATAAGAAGCCTGGAGATACCGTTGCAGTTGGCTTCGAAGGAATCCTGCGACCAGAAACTTCATAGGCTTTTGTGGTGGTTGTTTCTGTAGCAATTCGAATCACGTGATGAGGTTGCCAACCCCATGTACAATTTCATATTAGTCGCCTCTTAAGATAGGCTCCAGGGAGTAATGACTTTATTCTTTCTTTGTCTCCAGTGTTACTCTCCCCACCTTACCCAGAAACCACTCAGAATAATATATGTCGTTATTCCGTTATTCTCGGCATTCGTTGTTGACAAATGTGCAGTCTTGTTTCACGTTGAGAGAAAAAATGTAAGAATGAACTATCTTGACATTTATTCAGAAACACTTCACTGAGCGCCCCCTGTTGTTCCCGGGATTAATCCTAGGAGACCAAGAAAAAATAGAACTATAACACCCTCAGACATTTCGTTGGAAACAACTAACATGATATGTGCATAGAGGCTGACCACCTCATCTTGTGAAACAACTAACATGATGTGTGCATAGAGGTTGACCACCTCATCTTGTGAAACAAACTGCTACAGATACCACCGCTACAAGCTCACATGAATGATCTGGTACAGATTTCCGGCAACTGGATTACCTGCAGCGGTGGCTCCGTGCTTTGGAAGGCGCGAAAAGGGAAATTAATGAATAAACCAAATTTGTTATCTTCTTCTTTGTCGTTCGTTCTCAAATAACCACATCTATCTCTCTTATAAAGCCGACAGTCCGTCTCAGGCTTCTCTCGTTACCATACAGATCATACCTCACCTGGGCTGAAGAAGGTCACGCTGCTACCCTGCTCCTCTCATGGGGCCGACAGTTTTGGAGTACATATTCTACTGTCTGTTTGTCCTACCTACATGGACACACATCTGTCTGTTTGTCCTATCTACATGGACACACATCTGTCTGTTTGTCCTACCTACAGGGACACACATCTGCCTGTTTGTCCTACCTACATGGACACACATCTGTCTGTTTGTCCTACCTACATGGACACACATCTGCCTGTTTGTCCTACCTACATGGACACACTTCTGCCTGTTTGTCCTACCTACATGGACACACTTCTGTCTGTTTGTCCTACCTACATGGACACACATCTGCCTGTTTGTCCTACCTACATGGACACACATCTGCCTGTTTGTCATACCTACAGGGACACACACCTGCCTGTTTGTCCTACCTACATGGACACACATCTGCCTGTTTGTCCTACCTACAGGGACACACACCTGCCTGTTCGATTTTCAGTTTGTTAAACAGATGGTATCTGAGTCTGCAATGGCTGGTTTTTAATCTGAAAATTATCACTTGATCTCTTCCTGGTAATTTATAGTATGGTTCTGCATTACCGGACTCTGCCATTTTTATCTATAGTTATTTCTGATTATTGCTTTTACCTCTTCATATGTAGCTCTGTTTTCTGTTTTTCCTCCCTCCCTCTTTGGCAAGTTTATCTGCCTTCTCATGTAAGATGTCATAGCCAGAACTGGAGTTGAGAATCAGATCTCAGTTTACGTTTAACTCTTTGACTCCACAATTAGTTTCCACCTTGTGCCGTAATTTTAATTCGTGATAGACTGAAGACAACGCTCAGAGAGTTGTTTTGGCACAGGTGTCAAATCTGACCAACGCTCTGAGCGTTGTTCCGGAGTCAAAGAGTTAAATACTCATATGACATGCGCAATACATAACCTCTGACAGCAAAAGCCCAACTCCTTGCCTTCTCGTTTGTACCAACAGGAGAAGGGGCGATGTCGAGTCTCTGGTGCTCTAAAACCAGAAACTCTCGGGTACATGATGCCCGTAAGTCATGGATGACAAATCATTTAGGTGAAGGAAAACTTTAATTTCAAACAGCCTGCTGCCTTGCAGATAGGCTGGGGACCGCCAAAGGCTAAGGACTGCAAACCCTTATAAAACTGCTTGCTGAAATCGGATGTGCCGGGCCGAAAGGCCCAGATATCACAACCCAGTTGTAAACTACGACACAGTGTATTTTTCGCTCGAAACAAAATAAACCTCACTGAGCCTGGTGCTACTCTTGTAACAACTCCCGACTCATTTCAGCAGCAAGTCCATCTTGCGGGGCACGCACATGTTTGAAATGAAACAGACTAAAACATCGTGTGACTCGATGTAGTGAGCCCTTTCCGCATTATAAAACAGATTTTTTCCGCCATCTTGCCCGCAGATTACTGATCAATCTCGGGTTGCCTAGAATAAAAAGGTCAATTACCGAGACCACGCGAGAGCTCATACAGACACGTCCGGTCTCATTCGTTTTACATTTTCTTGTTACACGAACGTTATCACTGATGCTGTTTCTGTTTGTTATGTATCAGACAGGTTAGGAATGGGGACTAGAGGTAACGTCATTTTTCTAATTTTCTGGAAAACGACTTTTCTGAATGGCTCGTGCTCCCCGTGTAGGTCTCCGGGGATTTCTGGTTAGGCGAAGAAAAAATAAGACTACTGTTTCCTAAGGCATGTTATTCTTCTTCTTCTTCCGTCCTTAGCCAACGACCGGCAAAGCAGTCAGTGGCCATTACGCCTAGTGGCGTCTTAAGGGCAACAGCGAATAGATTTTCTTTGCCGTTGTTCCCATCACGCCTAATGGCGTCTTTAGGGCAACGACAAATCAATCCGTTTGCTGTTGTTTCCGTAATCAAAGTGACTGGCAAACGGGTGATCAGCCCGTTGGGAAGGCATGTTATGCAAGGCGATTAACATATAAGGTTGTCCATAACCAGAACCATCCTCATAATGTAAAATAAATTGCTATAAAAACCACCACGGCAGAGGCGTGTGATTGCTTGGTGCGGGCGCTCGGCGAAGGGACCAGCTGCAGTGATATCTCAATGCTCCATACGTAGCAAAACAGATAACGATGATGATGCTGTTAACATTTTTAGTCTCTTCTCTCTTTATCAACGTGTAACTGTTTTTACTCTTTTAATAACATGCCCCCCCCCCTGCCCCCCCCCCAAAAAAAAAATAACAAACTAGTTGTGATGCATGTAATAAGCGTAATATGCACAGTATCCTCTATTAGGGCATCCTCATTGTGCTTTAAAAATTCTTCTGTAAAATAAAAATCAAATATCTCCTTGATTGTTTCTTGGTTGTCTTCGATTCCCTTCCTTATGACAGGGTGGGTTCTATGTAACACTGAACAAATCGTTTTCCTCGCCTTCAGCGATGAAGATTTAAAACCGTGATAGCGTAGACAGAGCCTACTGCCCTGGCTTGGTCGCATCACCAAATATATTTTCTACGGACAACTGGCAGATCGCAAAAGAACAGTCGGGCGACCACAGCTGAGTCTCACAGATGTATGCAAGAGACATGAGGGCACTGCACATAAATCCAGCAGCCTGGGAGGAAGAAGCTGCCGATCGCACCACGTGGCACTACGGAGCCACCTCAGATTCAGAGAAATAAAGCTCTCACATCAAGCAAAAAAAAAAAGAATACACCGGAAAGTCCACCAGGAAAAAAGTAGCTGAGGGCTATCACCTTCAGGGGCGCATTTCTGAAGCCTGAAAGGGCTACTACTACAATGAGAGGGAAAAGATGAAGGTAATAGACGTGTAAGATAAACTAGTACCTCCTACAAGGGCTCAAATGTAAATATAATCCCATTGCAGATACTGCCGTAAAGTAGTCACGTGTTCAAGAGTTCATCATTCTAGGTCTCATCTTTATGAGATTGGATGACGAGTTCCTTTCCTCGTTGCTTTTGCCTTCCTCTAACTCAACGGAAGAGTCATGTACCCTTTTATATTGGGTAGACTGGAATGTGACGTTACCAGACTTGGAACCCGTTCCCAACCTCTACTTATTGTATTTTCATAAACTATGTCTTTTATGCTTGTTATAAGCCTACATCGTTTGAAGAAAAATAAATTTACGGTAACGATGCTCTATCATTCCGTTTCACTTGGATTTCCTGAGCAAACTGTCTAGAAAAAAAAAAAGATGTATTCAAATAACGTATTATTGTAATCTTCCTGACATCATAGACCGTACCATCCCACCTTTATTGCTGCCGTTATGAAAGAAGACTGGTTTGGGGTTTCATCTGTAAACAGCGTACTAAGTAAAGGGCGGGAGGAGAGATTGTCTTCATTCTGCTGTGGCTGCACTCCCTCTATCTGTTTTCAGAAGTGCGCTACATCGAACTTCAAAGCTGGAGAGTTGTTTAAAAAGGTAAATTTGTTTCCGCGAACAGGTGCTAAGGTCTATTTGTTCAGGCTTGAATTTGCTTCAAGGAAGGCTTGTTTGGAATGATAACAAGCAATACCTGACACGACCCTGGGGGGAAAAAAACGCATTGATGAATATCTTGAAAAGGAACAGGATGAGAGGAAGGACCCATGCTGGCTAAACGAGCTAAACGAGAATTTAGAGAAAATCCGATAGCTGCCACACAGACACATCCCCCCCCCCCCCCCCCCCTCTTTGTGTGTGTGTGTGTTTTTTAAAAGTCCTTCTTCTCCTCCCCCCTGCCCGGCCTCCCCCGCCCCCCCCCCCCCCCCCCCCCCCCCCCCCCCCCCCCCCCCCCCCCCCCCACCACAAAAAAAAAAACAGAACCAATCTACTCTTAACACAGTCAGCGTGCTTGACAAGGGTTAAAATGAGACAAGAGTGTGGATCGCGAAAACAGTGTTACCCATGCTCGAAGTAATCTACGACTTTTAGCCTCACAGTTTAGCCTTAAGATGTGATTACAGATATAATCCTGTCGAACAAATCCCCTTCAACCTTTTTTTCTAGTTCATAAAAAAGGACTGTTCCACACTTACGGTTGCACGGTTAACTCCGTCAGCTTGATTCATCATCATCATCATCATCACCATCATCATCATCATCATCACCATCATCATCATCATCCCCATCATTTTCCAGGAAGCCTGTAAGTAAGAAATCACATGCTCTTGCAGCGATAGTTTATGTGGCTATTTGTTGTACACCATGAGATGACCAGCCCCCATTCACAACATCATATTAGTCACCATGTAGAGATACCAGAGGGTACAGTACTCCTTTTATTTGTATGTCTCTTGATAGACCCCGGGAACTACGCAGGTGGTCAGCTTATTTGATAAGGCTTAAATAGACAAAATATGAATAATTTAAACAGGCGTATCCATGCTCGAAGTAATCTACTGTAGCGAAAGGTTTTCCTAGTATGATAGTAGTGGTAGAGCAGAAGTAGAATCTCTCTCCAGAAAGTATGAAGTTCCAGTGCCCGAGAAGTACACTGGTATCACAAGTGAGTTACAGCTGTGAATACTCTGAGCTGGACAATAGATTTAGGCTTCAGAAGTATAAGATGCTACTTCGCTATCGTAACCCTATGTGATATTATAATTAAATTAGAAAAAGTAACTCAAAATTTAACAGTTAAAAATTTAACAAGTCAAATGAGTACAATTATCCAATTTATTATGTACATCTATATATTCTTGTAATGATAAATGGGTGTTGGAAGATGGTAAAATGTATGATTATTTACAGTTACAAATTAAAATAACTAATAGAAAAAGTCTTGGATTTATCTTCCACTGAATTTATAAAACAAGTTTGTCACATTATCTCTTGCCATCTAGTTTTCATCATTAGAAAGTCGTTTTAAAACTGCTCACAGGATTTGTTGGATGGAAATATATAAACTCAACTTTATCCACGTCTGCTCGAGGTTCCTCCGACACACTGGAGTACGGAAGACTTTCCTTCAGCCCGCCCTATAACTACGGGGGACTAAGGTGTTGAAGTTTGGTTGACCTCTAGGCTTCAGTGAGCTGGATCAACTTCTTCAAGTCTTTAGTTTCTCGATCAGGAATGATCATAAACATTGATCATAAAAACCTGGAACAAGAAGTAATAGGTGGCCATTGTTCTAACAATCTCACCACCCTCTGCTGTTCATGATGCGACCATGTCTTCAGTGTTTGTATGTAAATGAATGAATCATGGTAGTATATTACAGAGATAGCATGATAAGATAATGTATAAGGTGCAGAATTAACAATATACATGAATAAATCACATGTTATGATACATGGGTACGATATAACCTTTGCCTTCCACTTATGGATGTCAAGTCACTTATGTACTTGCTGGTATGTCGTAAGCTTCCAGGCAAGAATTAGCCATAATATATTTGGCTAACCAATTAATGGTTATGCTTCCTGACAATGCCGGTGAAGGTTATCTCTGGTTAGCGTCATTCCCTTTTTTATTATATCTGCTACAATCAATCAGAAATAAAATCTGAAATAAAAATGATATTAGTAATACATATATTTTTAATAAACTTACATACCCTCTTAGGATTAATAAGCTCACGGTGAGACTGTATTGGCTTAACTTAATCTGCCCTGCATGCAGCGTGAAAATAGAACTTTTCTTGCAGAGGCTGTCCTCCAGTTTCTCACTCTGGCTTCTGGATTTGGTGTGTGATTTACAATGCGCCGCTCTGTCCTTATATTTCAGTCTCTCGCGCGTACGAGAAAGCAGCTCCCAAATTCCCCAAAAGATTTTAGTTTCATCTCCTGTTTTGAAGCTATTTGAAACAATCTGTGCTTTTCCTGTACTCGTTTTTCTCTTCTGTCACTCACACACTTATCTCCTTCCTTCCTTCCTATATATCATTTCCTTTTCCCCATATGGGGCTTTCATTACATATAAGTTTTATACAATTCCGTTGAGGCTTGTTAGTGTGTAATAAATTTTTTAAAGATTATTAGCTAACTTTTAGCCGATGTGATGAAGGTGAAAAATATTAATTATCTTTAAAACTATTTATATTTGAATAATATCCTTTTGGATATAATTCCTAGCCTATCTCCTTTGTTGAGTTATATTTATTTAATATTATTCCAACCATGCGTTCTCCTGTAGTGAATAATTTAATGTCCAGTAAATGCAAACTTTTAAAGTCGGCCATACATTCCTATATAGCTATTTCCTCATTCTTCAGTAATACTGTATGGCTTTTAACCGTAAGTCACATTTCCGCTGTCTACCAACTTCAAAGAAAGACCGCAGCGCTGACCTTGCGCTGGTGTGTGTGGGTGTCGCGTGGGCGTGTCGCGCTACAACCAAGCAAGTGTTTACCAAATCTCGCTACAGAGCCCTCTTCTTTAAAACAGTGCCTGCACGGTTAACTTTTTGGTAACACATGCTGCAGTTCCTCCTTAATTTTCTGTTTCTCTATATCTCCTTTGATAGGATGCCTACTTAAAAAATCGGGTCCAAGATTGTCCCGTCCTGGTATGTATCTCACATTGAACGAATATGGAGATAACAGTAAACTCCACCTTAAAAGTCGTGAATTTAATTTTTTAGACACTGCTAAAAACATCAAAGGCTGGTGATCACTTTCCACAATGAAGTGTTTCCCGTAAAGAAAAGGGGCGAATTTGTTGATCGACCAGACCAAAGCGAGGCATTCACGTTCAACGGTAGAATAATTTCTCTCAGCTGTATTTAACTTTCTACTGGCAAAAGCTACTGGTAATAGCATATGTGGCGGTGTGTCTGCCCGCTGTAGTAATGTTGCTCCGATGCCTACATTGCTAGCATCCGTTCTTAGTACGAATTCTTGTGTGAGATCGGGAAGGGCAAGGATAGGTTTATTTGTCAGCTTATTTTTCAACTCTGTATAAGCCTGTTCACACTCCACAGTCCATTGTATTTTATCCGGCTGACCTTTTTTGGTTAAGTCGGTTAATGGCGCGCACAATGAGTTAAAATGGGGTATATATTTCTGATAAAACCCGCACAGTGACACAAAGGATCTTACATCCTTCTTAGTTTGTGGTCTTGGTGCTTTTCTCATTTTCTCTACATTCTTTGGGTCCGGAGACATTTGCCCTGTAGAGATAGTGTGACCTAAAAATTCCAATGTCTCACATCCAATATGACACTTAGTTGGGCGTGCTGTCAATCCCGTTTCTCTTAATCTACCTAACAACATGGAGAGTGCTACTACGTGTTCCTCGAATGTAGTGGTAGCAATCAGAATATCATCCATGAAGTTGGTGATATGAGGATTTTGTAATGGTTCCAACAATTTCCTCATCATTCTGGTGAAGATACTTGGAGCATTCTTTAAACCAAATGGGAGTACATTGAACTCGTAATGTCCATCCGGTGTACTAAAGGCTAACAGTTTCCTAACTTCTGGTTTCACTGGTATTTGGTAGTATCCCTTGCTTAGATCTACTTTTGAAAAATACCGAGCCTTACTCAATGTAGCAAACAACTGATTGGTGTCAGGTAATGGGTCTACCTGAGATTCAGTGATAGCATTTAGTTTCCTATAATCAATGCATAACCTGTGTTCACCACTAGGCTTCCTTAATAGCACCACACTTGAGCTGTAGGGAGATTCAGACTTTGAAATAATTTTCTCTTTTAAGAGATAATCAATCTCATCCTTGAGTGCCTGTCCTTTAGCATAAGGTATAGGGTATGTCCGCATACAAACTGGTGTAGGGTCAGTAATCGTCATGTCATACTCTAACAGATTAGTACACCCCGGCTTATCTGTGAGTACATCAGCATGGATTTCTAACACCTCCTGAACCTTTTTCCTCTGCTCAAGAGTTAAATGTTCACTCACATTAACCTGAGCATAGCTTTCCGTAGTTGATAGGGGGTATTCCATGGAGGAAATTGGTTCATTCTGCATTTCTGTTGCAATGGCCAGGGTCATGATATGGGCAACTTCTGATGCTTCCCTGTCATAATACTTTTTTAAGAAGGTTGACATGATACACCTTCTCCTTTCCTTTCTTGTCAATCTTATAGTTGGTCCGGGAAAGTTTTTCCAATATGACGTAGGGTCCCTGCCATCCAATTTGCAATTTATTATTGCTGCTGGGCAACAGTAACAGAACCTTTTCTCCCACCTCAAGTTCCCTATCTTTTGCTGTTTTATTGTAGTAAGCAGCCTGCTTCCTCCTGGCCTGTCTCAAGTTATCATTTGCCAGTTTCCACCTTGTTTTCAATCGAGATGTCAACTCGTTGACGTATTGGTATGAAGAAGTCACGGTTTCTTCTGCTTTTTCATCAGTCCATGTCCGCAACAATGCTTCCAGTGACCTTTGATTGGTCGTCCAAACAACAATGTAGCTGGAGCCAATCCTGTGGAGTTATGTGGGACTTCCCTATAGGCAAATAGTGCTGAGGGTAAGTATGTGTCCCAAGTTTCAGGTTTCTCACTAGCCAACTTTCTAAGGATTGAAATGAGCGTGCCATTGAACCGCTCTACTTGACCATTCCCTTGGGCGTGGTACGGGCTACAGTGATAATGTCTAGCTTGAAATAACCTGAATACTTCTTGTGTTAGCTTTCCCCTAAACTGAGAACCATTGTCAGTCAATATTTGATGTGGGAAACCTAATCGGGTGAATATTGTTAACAGTGCCTCTGCCACATGTTTCGAATCTATCGATGACATTGCTACTGCCTCTCCCCACATAGAGCAAGTATCGACCAAGGTTAAGATATATGCATTTCTCTTCTTGGTCCTACTGAGGGGTCCAACAATATCCACGGCAACACGTTCGAAGGGCGTTCCCATGATGGGCATTTCTCCCAGTGTTGCTGGTGCAGTCCTATGTTTAGGAGCTACTCTTTGGCATTCTGGACAGGATCTCACATACCTCTTTATGTTCTCTGTGATCCCTGGCCAAAAGTAGTGACAGGCTATCCGTTGTCCAGTGGCCCTATTCCCATATGTCCACTGAAGGGTATAGCATGTCCTAGCTTCATAACCTGCTCCCTGTATGATTTTGGCACTACAAGCTGTCCATGTCCTTTTGGTCCTGTTCCAGCTTTTCTATATAGTAGGCCTTTTTTTCATATATAAGTCTCCTTTCTCTGGAGGGTTATGGCTTTTAGGTAATTTGCCAAAGCAAGGCTTCAATGTACTGTCAGCAGTTTGAGCCTTTCTCATCTCTTCTGGATGAGTATTGATGATAGTGTCCTCCTCTTTCTTAGAGCTTGCCCTGGTCTGGACTGTTGCCATCACTATGGGTCTTATAGGTTCTCCTAGAAAGACATATCTACATCCCAGTATTAATGGGTAGATAGGGTTGTCCATCACTGCTGCTTTGATCTCTCCTTCCACATAGCGAGATCTTATGTTGATTCGGGCTATGGGCAGTGTCATGGTTCCTGCTCCCTTGACTGGTCCTCTGATTTCCACTGTTTCTGTGGTTATCTGTTCCGGACTCACCAGAGAAGAGCACACTACTGAGTCAAAGTCCAAGCCTGTATCATATAAGCACAGTACTTGGGTGCCATTCAAGGTCACTTCCTCACAGACAGGGGGATGATGGAGGTCATTCTGACTATCTGCCAGGTCCTTCCTTCCCTTGTTCTCTGTTGTAAGGCATGCAGCGTGATGAGGAGGGTTTTTCCGTCTGCATTCCGCAGTATTGTGGTTACTCATTTGGCAAGATTTACACCACTTTCCTTCCTTTCTTGGAGGTTTCTTTTCTGATCCTAGAGGGTTTTTGTCTTTATAATCAGTTCTGTGTTTGTTCTTGTTGGAATTGTCCCTGTGTTCATAGTTGGTAAAGTTTTGTGAAGGTTTGAAGTTCTCACCCTGCTTCTTCTTATTTCCTGATACTTCTGACTGAGCTGCTTGATATCTTTCAGCCATGGTTAAAATATCTTCCAATCTCTCAGCTCCTTGTTCCATAAGAAATTTTCTCATTTCTTGAGGCATGGATTCTCTCAGTTGCTCCATCATGACCATTTCTTTTATATCTTGACACTTTCCTAAGCTAATCCATTTTGTCAGATAAGTTTCCAATCTGGCAGAAAACTGGTGATAGTTTTCTCCTGGAAGTAGCTTAGCAGTTCGGAATCTCTTTCTATAAGATTCAGAATTCTTTTCGTACCTGACCAGTAAAGCTTGTTTTAAGATTTCATAATCTTCCTGGTCTTCTTTTGAGAGTTTTAAATAAACATCGTATGAAACTCCCCTCAACCCCTGAGATAGCTTAAGGCTCCATTTTTCCTTTTCCAATCCATAGGTAGAGGCCAGTCTCTCATATCTATCCAGGTACGACTCAATGGCGTCCTCTTTTTCAATAAATGGATCCAGGTGGAAACTCATGGCTCCATTTGCCGCGCTATGGTTGGAGCTACTCTCAGAGTGAGGTGAGCTAGCACCATGATTGCTAGCTGCTCCCTGGAGTTCAAGTTCCTTTAAACTTAACTCATGCGCTCTTTGTAACCTTCTTTCTTCAGCTTCCAAAATTAGTCTCTTTTCTTCTCTTTCCAGTCTTTTGGCTTCTCTCTCTGCTTCTAATTTCTTAGCTTCAGTCTCAACTTCCATTCTTTTAGTCTCTCTTTCTGCCTCTAATTTCTTAGCTTCAGCCTCAACTTCCATTCTTTTGGTCTCTCTTTCTGCCTCTAATTTCTTAGCTTCAGCCTCAACTTCCATTCTTTTGGTCTCTCTATCTAAATATTTATCCACTTCAGTTGTGATATATCGAATTAGAGCATCTCCTGTCATACCCAAGTCTTTTCCTTCCTGCATAATCGCAGCTCTAAACTTCACCAATTCAGCCATGATGCTTACTTACCAGAGGGTATATAATTTTATCTTCACTAACAAACTAACTTAATTAAAATCAATTAATTACTTTGAACAAGACAAATCCTTAAAACCTTGTGAGCGTTTCCTATTTACTTCGTACTCAATGGTACTACTATTACAAACAAATTTCTAAGTTTTTAGAATTTTTTCCAAAAAAAAAATTTATTTTTACAAACTATTTGTGGCTCAAGATAGAAGAATACATAGATAGTGGCCCAGGATACAAAATAATATCCCGCGAAAGAGCCCCCAATGTAGCGAAAGGTTTTCCTAGTATGATAGTAGTGGTAGAGCAGAAGTAGAATCTCTCTCCAGAAAGTATGAAGTTCCAGTGCCCGAGAAGTACACTGGTATCACAAGTGAGTTACAGCTGTGAATACTCTGAGCTGGACAATAGATTTAGGCTTCAGAAGTATAAGATGCTACTTCGCTATCGTAACCCTATGTGATATTATAATTAAATTAGAAAAAGTAACTCAAAATTTAACAGTTAAAAATTTAACAAGTCAAATGAGTACAATTATCCAATTTATTATGTACATCTATATATTCTTGTAATGATAAATGGGTGTTGGAAGATGGTAAAATGTATGATTATTTACAGTTACAAATTAAAATAACTAATAGAAAAAGTCTTGGATTTATCTTCCCCTGAATTTATAAAACAAGTTTGTCACATTATCTCTTGCCATCTAGTTTTCATCATTAGAAAGTCGTTTTAAAACTGCTCACAGGATTTGTTGGATGGAAATATATAAACTCAACTTTATCCACGTCTGCTCGAGGTTCCTCCGACACACTGGAGTACGGAAGACTTTCCTTCAGCCCGCCCTATAACTACGGGGGACTAAGGTGTTGAAGTTTGGTTGACCTCTAGGCTTCAGTGAGCTGGATCAACTTCTTCAAGTCTTTAGTTTCTCGATCAGGAATGATCATAAACATTGATCATAAAAACCTGGAACAAGAAGTAATAGGTGGCCATTGTTCTAACAATCTCACCACCCTCTGCTGTTCATGATGCGACCATGTCTTCAGTGTTTGTATGTAAATGAATGAATCATGGTAGTATATTACAGAGATAGCATGATAAGATAATGTATAAGGTGCAGAATTAACAATATACATGAATAAATCACATGTTATGATACATGGGTACGATATAACCTTTGCCTTCCACTTATGGATGTCAAGTCACTTATGTACTTGCTGGTATGTCGTAAGCTTCCAGGCAAGAATTAGCCATAATATATTTGGCTAACCAATTAATGGTTATGCTTCCTGACAATGCCGGTGAAGGTTATCTCTGGTTAGCGTCATTCCCTTTTTTATTATATCTGCTACAATCAATCAGAAATAAAATCTGAAATAAAATGATATTAGTAATACATATATTTTTAATAAACTTACATACCCTCTTAGGATTAATAAGCTCACGGTGAGACTGTATTGGCTTAACTTAATCTGCCCTGCATGCAGCGTGAAAATAGAACTTTTCTTGCAGAGGCTGTCCTCCAGTTTCTCACTCTGGCTTCTGGATTTGGTGTGTGATTTACAATGCGCCGCTCTGTCCTTATATTTCAGTCTCTCGCGCGTACGAGAAAGCAGCTCCCAAATTCCCCAAAAGATTTTAGTTTCATCTCCTGTTTTGAAGCTATTTGAAACAATCTGTGCTTTTCCTGTACTCGTTTTTCTCTTCTGTCACTCACACACTTATCTCCTTCCTTCCTTCCTATATATCATTTCCTTTTCCCCATATGGGGCTTTCATTACATATAAGTTTTATACAATTCCGTTGAGGCTTGTTAGTGTAATAAATTTTTTAAAGATATTTAGCTAACTTTTAGCCGATGTGATGAAGGTGAAAAATATTAATTATCTTTAAAACTATTTATATTTGAATAATATCCTTTTGGATATAATTCCTAGCCTATCTCCTTTGTTGAGTTATATTTATTTAATATTATTCCAACCATGCGTTCTCCTGTAGTGAATAATTTAATGTCCAGTAAATGCAAACTTTTAAAGTCGGCCATACATTCCTATATAGCTATTTCCTCATTCTTCAGTAATACTGTATGGCTTTTAACCGTAAGTCACATTTCCGCTGTCTACCAACTTCAAAGAAAGACCGCAGCGCTGACCTTGCGCTGGTGTGTGTGGGTGTCGCGTGGGCGTGTCGCGCTACAACCAAGCAAGTGTTTACCAAATCTCGCTACATCTACATCATTTAGTCTACTGTTGTAGCCTTAAGATGTGATTCAACATACATGCCACGCAGAGATATCCTCTCCCCCACTCCAATTTTCTTTTCTTGTCCGTTTAAAAAAGGACTATCCAACTCATCAGGCTATACAGCTAACACGGTCAGTTTGTTTGATAAGGCTTAGAGACACAATTTAACAAGTGAAAATAGTTTTTATCTGTGCTCGAAGTAATTTACAGCTAATAATCTTTTATAGTCTGAAGATGTGATAATGTAAAGACATATCCCTCTTCCTGTACAATTTGTTTTTTTCTTGCGCATTAAAAAAAGACTATTCCACTTAAACGACAAAACAGCTATTTTTCCTTGCGCGCCTTACGAGAGCATGGAGCCACAACGGTAGATGGTCCCCTTGCAGGAAGACTGCAGCAAGCATTCACATGTTCTTACAGCGCTGATTTCTGTGGCAACGTCTTTTATATGATGTAGTTGCCAGCCCCAAGCATAACCTCATAATGGTCCCCTTGCACGCGATTCCAGGGGGCGACATTTTCCTATTTGTCGCCTCAGAGACCCCCGGGAACTTGACGGAGTGTCTGCTTCTTATATAAGACTTAAATATAGACAAGATATCAATCGCGAAAATAGTTTTCTCAATGCTAGAAATAATTTACAACATTTAGTCTACAATTATACCCTTAACATGTGATTAGACATATATGCAAAATAGACACAGGGTCGGACTTAGGCCGATTTAACTTCTTTGACCCAATCGGGCCCCGCATTCACAAAGGGACCTTGTACTCAAATTCTCACCACCAGCTTAAATTTTTAAAAATATAATGAACGAAGATTATTTCACATTACATATCACGAATAAACGCTGTTATATTATATTAAAAATAAAGCAATGGTCATGATTATTAGCTATATTTTGAAAAAGAAAATAAAACGTGTTATGATAAAACTATAATCTTAAGTCCGGGGGGGGGGGGGGGGGCGATAGAGAATATACAAATGGGGCGAATATATAATTACTAAAGCTGACCCACCACAGATATATCCCTTCCTTCTCTCCTTTTTTGTTGTCCTTAAAGAATGATTATTCCTCTCATACGGTTATGCGGCTAATACTTCAAACTTGTTGATAAGTCTTAGAACAGTGGTTCCCACACGGTGTGGCGCGCCACACTGGCGTGTCGCGAGAAGATGGCAGGTGTTGCTGGAAGTTTCAAAGGCAGTCAAGGATTAGAGAGATTCTTTTTTTAAAATGTGCCAAAAATAAATATTTCATATTTATTTTATTACCTCAGATATAATATGGGAATTATATGTCTAGACGCCCAAAGAATTTTCCAGAGTTTTTCAGATTTTATTCAGTATTATAATTTATCTTATAGCAAATAAATACAGTTCTCCAGCACATTTTGTTGTGAATAGGGATTTTCAGCTCTGATTAATATCAAAGACCAGAGAAGAGAAAGAAGTCTTTGTGTTGATGAGAAGATGAAATTTTGTTTGTCTCAAATAAGACCTAATATAAATGAGATTACTCGACAAAAACATGCTCACACCTCATTGAATTTGTATATTTTGTGAATAAATCAGGTTTTTATGTAGCTGTATTTTTTACACTTCCTGGATGTCTCATGATCATTTTTTTTAAAATAACTTTGTTCTACATTGTGAATAAAGCACTCCCAGGAGTTAATTTTTTGTATTATCTTGTAGGTATTTCTTATCAATAAAAATGTCGGTGTAGCGCGAGCAAATTTTCAGTCATAAAATGTGGCCCAGAGAAAAACAGTTTGGGAACCACTGGCTCAGAGACACAATTTAACCAGTGAAAAGAGTTTTATCAATGCTTGAAAGAATCTATAACATTTAGTATACTATTACAACCTTAAGATCTCATACGGGGAATGCTGCTGTATTCAAACCTGCACGCGCTTCTGACGAAATATCCCATTCTTGTCACTTTAGATCATCCTTTCTCAACCTTTTCATCCTGATGGAACACTTAAAACAATTTTCAGGTTTCAGGGAACCCTTGCATAAACATTATTATTACACCTCATAGTACCTTAGTGTGATCAGTGAGTTGTGACTATAATACTCCAATAAAAATGGGCAATGCTCTTTTGAGCAGAGAATTAGTTTTTCTGAGGATGTTTTTATTTTGGCCAACTTATTAGCCTACTCTTTTTGTGTGGTTCCTCCACCCCCACCTCCCGCCCCGCACAAAGGATTTCAATTGTAATCCAAGTCAGAAGTGTAGGTAGATGAAACTTCGGTTTCTCCTTTTTCTAATTTCCAACTTGATTTTGTGCTTTACCTTATCCAAGTACGGTGGGCTTAAAAATCTTATCATAAATGTCTACTCTACAAGGGGTGCTAATGAAATATGGTATCCGCAAGAGTGAACAAGGTCCTATTGCGCACTTCCATACGGGACTGTTCGGTCACTGCCCAAAAATGTGAGCGTTAACTTCTCCCGGCGTGCAAAGTTTAAAAAAAAACGACGTTAATTTATTCCAATCACGATCTCTCGGGTAACCACTAGCAAACTCTCGCAGAACCCTAGGGTTATGTGGAACCCCGGTTGACAAACCCTGCTTTAGATAGATTGTGGCGTGAGGTTTTATTTGGCTCTAAGATCAGTATAGTACTGACAATTACAGAAATAGAATTTCTGCAGAAAATGGTGAAGTCCCAGTGTCTGAGAGAACTACTGGTATCCTAGATACAGAATTAGTTACGCTGGATGAAACCATGTGATCATGAATCTCAAGAAACAAATAGAGAACTACTGGTATCACAAATTAGTTTCAAAGATATGGCTATAAGTCTTTTCTTACGCCAATACGGCTGTGAATGATCTGATCTCGAAACAATAGTGGAGAGGAGACCGACATAAAGTGCCACCTCCGCTGTGTAACTAACTTACTTACTTAGTCGTTCCCCTTCTACCGTGAGGTGTAGAGGTTTGGAAGAGAGAGCGCCAGACCATTCTATCAGCTGTCTTCTTCCTGGCCTGGTTCCATTCTAGTCCTCGGTCCTTCAAAGATTGTCTAATGTTGTCCTCCCAGCGGACTCTGGGTCGTCCTGGAGGTCTGGATCCCTGGCTCTTTGTTTCCCATGCTTGTCGTGGTAGCCGACCTTCTCCCATTCTGCAGACATGGCCAAACCATCTTAGTTGGGACTGTTCTATTTGGGTCTGCAGCGGATGGGATTTTAGGCCTTGACGGATCGTCTGGTTGCGGACCATGTCTCTTCTTATTACTTCAACCACTTTCCTCAGATACCTCATTTCTGAGGTTTGGATCTGGCTTTTGTGGGTTGTAGTCATTGCCCACGACTCGCATCCATATGTCAAGACTGGGACATAGGTGGAGCGGTATACAGCCATCTTCGTTTTCTTACCAACCTCTTTCTTGCTGAGGAATCCACGATTTATGGCCTGAAAAAGTCTCCCAGCCGCTGCTTTTCGAGTGGCCAACTTTTCTTTGATGCCTCCCTTTCGGTCTATAATAGCTCCGAGATATTTAAAGTGGTCGACCTGCTCCAAGACCTGTTCTCCCAACTTAATCTGATGTTTTCTTTCTTCTCGTGATATCACCATGGATTTTGTTTTAGAGCTGCTTATGACCATCCCTCTCTTCTCCAGCTCTTCCTTCCAGACTTGCAGGTTGGATTGGAGATGTGCCTCTGATTTAGCAATCAGGGCAACATCATCAGCAAATGCCAGCTCCGAAATATAGACCTGTCTCATCTTCCAGTACCCCACTGAATACTTTCTTGTTCTCTCCTTACATGCCTTGATGACATGGTCCATAAGGAGTATGAAGAGGTAAGGTGATAGGATATCACCTTGTCTTACACCAGTGGTGGTCCTGAACTCTTCTGACTTATGTTTTGCTGTCCTCACATAATTTCTGCAAGACTTGTAGAAGCTCTGTATAGCATGAATCAGAGGTGCTGGAATATTCTTCCTTGCCAAACAGTCCCAAAGTTTGCTCCGGGGGACCCTGTCAAACGCCTTTTCCAGATCTATGAAACAAAGATGGATCTCACTCTTATACTCAAGGGCCTTTTCACTCAGCTGTCTGAGTGTGAAGATTAGGTCTTGAGTACTTCGGTTTGCTCGGAATCCGCACTGGACCTCATCCAATTGTGGCTCAGCTAGGCGTCGGAGTCTCTGCTCTAGGATTCTAGAGTAGATTTTACCAGGGACACTGAGAAGGGATATGCCTCTATGGTTTCCACATTGTCGATTGTCACCCTTTTTGAAAATTGGTGTTATGATGGCAATCTCCCAATCCTTTGGTATGGTCTTGTTGCACCATGCTGCCTGTAGGACCTTTAAGAGTAATAGGTCGCCTGATGCTCCCATGTACTTAACCATTTCTGGTGTTATACCATCATGCCCTGCTGCTTTGCCCATCTTGATTTTCTCTAGTGCTGCCCTCAGTTCTTCCATCTTTATGTCATCTTCACCATCATTGGTTTTCTCTTCTGTGCTAGTGGTTATCATTTCTGATGCTTCACCATGCTCACCATCCAGAAGTTCTGAGAAATATTCTTTCCATCTTTCCATTACTTCCTTCGGGGCAGTAAGCAATTTGCCTTGCTTGTCCTTTATAAATTTGAGAGGGCATTGTTTTTCCTTCCTCATGTTCTTTAGGGTCTTATAGAACAATTTCTGGTTTTCTTGTGCATCTTTTTCTATCTTTTCTCTAAATTCTTCCCAGGACTTCTGTTTTGCTGCTAGCACTTTGTTCTTTGCTTCTGTTCTGAGTGTCACATATTCTCTATATTTCTCCATTTGTCCTGCTGTGTTTTTAGCTCCTAAGTATTGTTTCCATGCCATTTTCTTCTCTCTTATTTTCTCTTTGACTTCCTCTGTCCACCAAGGTGTCCTCTTTCTCTGGTTCCCATGTCGGACTTCACCGCATGCTTCTGCAGCAGCTGTCTTTATGATATCCTTGAATTTATTCCAGAGGGTTTCCAAGTCATCAGGTCGTTCTTCTGTGTTGCTCACCGCTGTAGCAATAAGCCCCTGATATCTGGTCTTAATTTCTGGCTCTCTCAGCTTGTAGGTCCTAATGCTCATTTCTCCTGCTCGTTTACTTGGTTTCTTGCGTGATGTTGAGCAGTTCCTAGGCTGAGCAACTCTTTCAGTTGTTCGTTTGATTGTTAGCAGGTAGTGATCACTTCCAATCTCTGGCCCCCCTCCAGACTCTTGCATCTCGGACATATCTGAATGAGCTTCTCCGAACAATGGCATAGTCGATCACTGACTTCTCATTCTTGGTTGGTTCACATCTAGTGAATGCATGTATGCGCTTATGGGGGAACTTTGTGTTTGTAATGATCAGATTCTGCTCACTGCAGAATCTAAGGAGTCGCTTTCCATTGTCATTGAGAGTATCTTCTCCATATCTTCCGATTACTCCACCCCATCTAGCATGGTCATTTCCAACTCTGGCATTAAAATCTCCGAGCATGATAACTTCATCTAGGCAGTCATCCACTGTCCTTTGAAGCAGCTCGAAGAATTCCTCCTTGACCTCTGCTCTCTCATCCTCATTTGGCCCATACACTATGACCAGGTTGACTATGGTTTCTCCTTCTTTTAGTTTTACAACCATAATGCGCTCGAGACAAAGTTCCATCCCTTGATACTATCTTTTTGATTTTGGGCCACAATGCAACCCACGCCCCCTTTAGCTCTTTCAGATATGGGTACACCACTGTAGAGCAACGTGTTGCCATCGAGATCCATGACTCCTTGTCCTTTTTTCTTCGTTTCCGTTAAAGCCAGGATTTCTAGTTTTGCTTTCCTCATCTCTTCCACCAGCTCCTCTTCCTTCCCATTTATACTTCTTGTGTTCCAAGTTCCATAAGTCGTAGTCCGTAGTCCGTTCCAGTTCGTCGCCTTTAGAATCAGTCCGGTTTTCTCTCTTGTAATGCTCGTAATCATAGTTTAAGACAAACAGGTGATTGGCCTGTTGTGCCTTTGCAGGGTGGAGGGGCTGCCTCCTTACGGCCTCCATGCAGGCCGCTCTCCTCCTTTTTCATCCGGGCTTGGGACCGGCATAGGCGGAGTTGTAACTAACTGTGATATTAAAAAAACAAGGAAACAGATTTCACTTAACAATTTTAAAAAATTTGACAAGTCGTTCAAATACAATTTCCTTATTATTTATTTAGTATATACACTATCTACTCTTGTGCTGAAGGGTGAATGTTGAAAAATGGAATGTAATGGATTTGTAAGTTTACATATGATTCACATATATTTATATATATATTACAAGTCTTCCAATTATAGGAAACAAATTTATATCAGCTGTGCTGTTAATCACTTATAGTAAATGTATCAGCTGTGCTGTTAATTAAGTATATAACATTTATCAGCTATGCTGTTATTATTGTCTCTTTCTACGCTAAATCACTTTCTCGTCACTGACACTAATTTTTGCTCACAATGCTGACAGAAATGGTACTAATGTATACTCATCTCTTAGAAGTTCTTGGTTTGGTTGACGCAAAACCGGCTGAAGATCGTTCCTTTAGCCCACCCAAGACTGAGGGGGACTAAAGATGTAGATTCTGTGCAATCTCTATGCTCCTGCGGAGTTCCAGGCAGCTGGACTGACGACCCACGATCTCAGTTTTTATGACACGAATAAAACCTGTAACTAGGAAAAATAGGGGCTAATTTCTGTCCTCAAGCCCACCTATTTCTATTGTATATGATATGAGCGTGTCTCGGTGTCTGCATGTAGGATGAATGACAACATGGCTCAGTATGATTTAGCAATAGCGAGACAAGACAGGTGTCTACTTGCAAAACATTCTTTCTGATAAACTAATACATGGATACATTCAATAATATAAATTCAATGCATTAATAATATAAATTCAATACATGAATACATTCAATACATGAATACATCCCATAATATGTACACCTAGGTGTGATACAACCATTTCCTTCCCCCTATAATATACCAGGCCCTCTCTGACAAGTGCTATACTAGCTGGTAACATATATCCTAACAATATTGTTATGTTCTTATGATAGGAGTATATGAGACGAGGACTGTTTGGTGATATATCAGGTGGGAGTTATATGGGACAATAGATTGGAGTTAGATGAGACAATAGATTGAGTCCTAACAAGGACTGTTTTGGTTATATTTCAGTTGGTTTTATCTGAGATAACACTGAAGTTAAAGGAGACAATAGATTGAGTTATAGGAGACAATAGATTGAGTCCTAACAAGGACTGTTTTGGTTATATTGCAGTTGGTCTGAGATAATAGATTGAAGTAATAGGAGCCAATAGGTTGAGTTATAGGAGACAATAGATTGAGTCCTAACAAGGACTGTTTTGGTTATATTGCAGTTGGTCTGAGATAATAGATTGAAGTAATAGGAGACAATAGGTTGAGTCCTAACAAGGACTGTTTTGGTTATAGTTCAGTTTGGAGTTATCTGAGACAATAGACTGAAGTTATAGGAGACAATAGATTGAAGTATGAGTCCTATTAGTCTTCGTCTATTCAATCATATTAGGAAATACAATCATTATACCTAATTCCCCCAAGATACAATCAGTAAACTGATACGTTCATATTAAAACAATATATGTTATATATATATATATATATATATATATATATATATATATATATATATATATATATATATATATATATATATATATATATATATATATATATATATATATATATATATATATATATATATATATATATATACAGGTGTATCTGCTGTATGCCTATTTTCCTACCAGTTTATAGTAAATTTATGTTTACCCTCCAAGATTTAAACAGGCCAGATTTTGACTCGACTTAGCGAAGCAGGCTGCAGGTCAATGCTCTCAGGTAAGCTATAAATCAAAGCTGACAGCTCCTCTCACACAGTCGGCCGTCTCTCTGGCTTCGTGTCTGGTTGCGTGCTTTTGCATAAAATCTCGCCCGATTATAAAGGTAGGTGAATGCTTAAGCAAAGCTTTTGGTTGGTTCCTGGCGGAGCAAGCTGATTGGTTTCCTCCGGTTTAGTCTCATGCTCTGTACAGCCTAATTTTATTCAGTTTTCTTCCGCCATCTTGCGTGAACAAGATGGCTACGACCCACATTCGAAAAAAAACAGGGCTTAAGTTTTTTTTCCTGGCGTAACTTCTTGTAATTTTATTCCGGCTCAGCAACTGTGCGATGATTGGCTGGGCTCTCGACATAGGGATTTAACAAAGTAGTGTGTTTACAAAACTCGTTCCACGACATAGATCATGAGTTGTACGATGAACTGATCATGTTAATTGAACGACAGGAGGAGTAAAGGAATTACAAAAAGAAAAAAAAGACACACGGGAAGACAAGAAGAAAAAAAGAATAAATGGACAAAAGAACAAACAGAAAGACACAAAGAAAGATAAATATCAGACAGACAGTCAGGCTAAAAGGAAAGAATGAAGAAGGGAGACAGACAGAGAAGTTGGAAGAAAGAATAAAAGACAGACAAACAAAACAAATAAATAAACAGTCCAATTGACTGACCGACCTACCGACCCATCGACCGACCCAACGAAAGACCGAACGACCGACTGGAAACTATATAAATAAACAAACAACACACAAAGGTAGTTATCAGGCACTCAGTAAGAAATAAAGAAGTAGAAGACCAGACAACAGAAAAACAACAGAAGTGATAGGCTTACCAGGATCGAACCAGGACCTTCCGAACGGCACCAAACCGCCTAGCCACGGTAGCGAATCGCCACTTATCCACTCTGCCAGACCAAACCCAGGTTTAGTCTTTTATAATGCTACGTGAGGAGAAATCATGCTGACATCATTACAAGGCAATCCTTGCTTTGGAAACCACATGGTAAAAAAGGAAAGAGCAAGACCAAAAATACACACTTAGAAAAGAACTTGAGACATTTTAGTTCTCCAGATCTAAAGGTCTTTTATATTTGAACATGCGCCCTAATATAACCGGCTAGGTTGAAAAAACGTGAACGGGACGCGCCCCATCGCCAAAACGAAGCAAAATTTAATTTAAAAAAAAAAAGAAAACAAAAAGACATAAATGAAACTCGTGAGGAAGACAAAGAAGCATCATGAGCTGACAGCAGAGGACAGAAGGACTTGGCGTCAAATTGTTGAGGTCAATGCTCCTTGGGGAGCTAAAGGAATATATGATAAATGTTTCTTCCCATAGCGCCCGCGGAAAAAAAAAAATCCAACAAATATATGACAAAATTGCCTACATTGCTATCAGTCAAACAGATTGTATTTTCTTCACACCAGACATCAGCGCCAAAGCAGTAATAACTTTGATATCTTTGGCATACGGCCTTGGAGCTTTCAGTCAAACCTTCTCTATACACAAAATTGCGATGCTGCAGGGATGTACACAACTACAAGCACTTCATTTTATGCATTATTACGTTCTCTGTAAGTGTATAAGTGTATGTCTGAAAGAATCAGTTTGAAAAGTAAGTTCAGCGGTTTAAAAGCCCCTCTAATCTTTTTCAGAATATTTCACTGGATGACTGTCACAACGGATTCCATTGACGAAAGAGATGAAGTGTGTAATCACGCGTCTCCTGTTGTTATGATCTCAGATTACGCTGAGAAATTTTAGAGTGTGCTCTCTCTGTTCGTCCTGTACTTGAAAAATATTATGAGCATTAAAGTAAAGATAAATGATATGTAGACAAAGCAGAAGAAGAAGAAGAGGCTGCCAATGGATTGGAAAAACGTTGATAGCATTACATGGCAGCCCTTGTCATAGAATCTCCAGATTAAGAGAGATAAGTAAGGAAAAGGTAATCCCAGAGCAGATACTGTCGTAGGGAGTGAAGTGTTAGAGACTTCACCATACTGGGTCCACTAATCGAGAGGTGGGATGATCAGTTCCCATCCTCGCTGCCTTTTATTTCCCTAACTCAAGCAAAAAAGCTAGGTACCCATTTACAACGCGGTAGACTGGAGCGTGTACCTTCCCTGAATCGAACCTGGCACCTTTGGCGCAAGAGACCAACGCTCTAATCACTCTGTCAATCGAACGCTAAGAGAGACAGAGGGAACCCCCCCCCCCCCCCCCCCATACTCAAAAAAAAAAACAAAGAAGAAAACACGGAGTAGATAACTACAGACAAAGAAGTGAAACTGATAAAGGCGACAAGGAAAGATCGTGAGGATATGGCACAGGACAAGAGGTCTTTATTGAACGCCTATACTTCTTGGGGAGCTGAAGAGTGAAGATATGGATAAAGAACAAAGAAAGAACCTTTATGAAAACAACAATTTGTCCAGCTTAAAATTTAATGCAGTGGTTTCCCAAGCTTTTTCGGTTCACGGCGCCCTTAGTGTACCAGGATTTTTCCGCGGCGCCCCAAGTCAGAACATAAGCCTACCTAACAGTTGCAGTGCGCAGTTGGTTAACTAAAAAAAAAAAAAAAAAATGAAACACGTATTTCAAATTCACAAACAATTTATATAAAAAGTATTAATAAAGTAATAAGTTGGAACAATAGTATTACTATTGAAAAGCGAAACAGTTAGTGGTTTGTACAGTGTCCGTTAGATGTCCTTCCTATCATCGCATCAACACATCGATGGTCCGATTCTAAAACCACGTGGGCTAAGTGTAATTTCAGTAAAAATATTGGAATATTTCGCGGCGCCCCTGTAAACTAGCCACGGCACACCAGGGCGCTGGGGCGCATCGTCGGGGAACCGCTGATTTAATGTACTACCATGACAAATATGGGACACCAAGATCCAGGGATCCAGACCTCCAGGACGAACAAAGTTAGATGAGAGGGACAGCATTAGACAATGTCTGAAGGATCGAGGACTAGATTGGAACCAGGTCAGGAGGAAGGCAGTCGATAGGATACTATGGCGTTCTCTTTGGAAAACCTCTACACTTCATGGTAGAAGAGGATCGATTAAGTAAGTAAGTAAAATTAATGTATTTAAAAAAAGAACAATAATAAAAAACAATAATAGCGATTACAGGAACACTGAAATCTGATGCTAGACTCATCGCAGGAAGCCATAAAAACAGTCAATCAATCAATGAATCAATCAATCAATCAGTACCCTTTAGCTCCCAATGTAGCAAAGGCAATCAATAAACCAGGGTTGTGGAGTCGGCCAAAATTGTTTCCAATTCCTGAAATTTTAGTCGTCCGACACCGACTACAGTTATTTACTAATGATACGGTGTGAAATTCGCAGTCGGTGTCCGGCCATTTTCTACCGACTGCGACTCTTGACTCCACTAAAATACGGCAGACTCCACAACTCCGACTTCCGACCCCACAGCCCTGTAACAAACACATGTCAAGTCCTCCTGTCTCGCGCCATCAACTCAAATTCTTTTCTTACCTTCTTCATCATTTTCATTTCTGTTCCCAGTTCTCTTTTCCTTCACAACGGACTTTTTCTTGTTGTTGCTAATTCTGCTTTTCTTGCCCAGGGAATACAGCACAAGGACTGCCTTGTAATTCTAATCAACAGGTTTCCTCACTGTGCGTTCAATCCTTTGGCAGTGTCCTGTTCTCATCTCTTGTTCCACTGGCTCTTGTCTGGTTCTTGTCATCAGTTCCACCTTGTCATACCTCTTCAATCCTTCTATTCTACGCAGAGCACCCATTTATGAAAGCCTGTAACTTTTTTGTAACTTATTGGTTGCCGATAAACATTACTGTATTATAAAAACTTGAAGCTGAAAATAACAAACTCCCCCTATGGCAGTTTCTTCTATAAGACTCCAATTTTATAGAACAATGTCTTAGCACTTGCACTCCGCCCATTTCCCTTCACATTATCTTATCATGTTATTTAATCTGGGGACCCATGGGACATAACAGGAGTTCCAAATTATTCCCTGTACACAGGCATTCTTATTTTAAATCTGCGGGCAGAGATCTGGGCCTGCTAGGTGATGAAACTCGTGGGAACGACACCCTCATGGATTCATCATTATCTGAATCACCCATTATGGTAAGGGACGGTTTTTTTTCGTGATCATGCTTGGTTAGTTCATTTGGCTGATTTGGGTTATGTTTTCTTTGTGTTGGTTTTGCTGTCTGATATGTTGGTTGACAATTTTGGTTGCTTGGTTCGTTATTTTGTTAGTTTTGCTCTTTTATTCGGGTATGGTTGGCTATATTGTTCGTTAGTATTGGTTTGTTAGTTCGTGTGAAGCGCTTGATTGGTTCGTTTTTCAGTTAATTTCGTTGATTTTGCTCAGTTAGCTGGTTTGTTAATTTATTTTATTTATTATTATTATTATTTTTTGTTAAACGCAAATGTTGGTTTGTTGGTTGTTTTGTTAATGTTAATTTGCTGCTTATTGTTAATGTTAGTTTGCTGTTTTGTGACAAAACGGGGCGGCCCATATCGATCTTTGTTTCTCTCCGGCAGTATCGGTACATTTGTGGTACTGATTTTTATTATGTGTTATCGCACTTTTCTTTCTTTTTTTCTTCGTTATTTTTCTGCTAAGTAGCAGATGTTTGAGTATTGTCGAATCGCTTGACACTCCCTGTAGGTGATAATAATCATATTTTCTTGACGCTACCCAGATTTGCTGAGATAATTACTCGCAGTCGCAAGGGAGTAGCACACTTTGGCTAAGATTAGCACAAGATCTCGTGTACCGGCGGAAACTTATGACATAAGCGTTTCCTGTCTTACTTGTTATGAAAAGAGTACTTTCTGATAAAGTAATGATGTTTATATTTTGAACACGCTTATTGAATGAGTTTACCGATCTGTCTGTAAGTTTGTACATAAGGGCATAGGGCATCTTATTACAAGATATGGGAGAGTTGACCTCTGCCTTACCTTCAAAATTATCCGATGTCGTAATATTTTGAAATACCCCATAACCCGCCTGTTTGAATATGATTGGAGTTTTTTTATAGCTCGTACCAAACGAAGGCATGGGAAGGCAGTGAATATAATCTGATCATTTTCTCAAGCTATTTCACCTGAGAAATCGCTCGCAAAGACACCAGACTGCTACAGTGAAGAATTAGAATTCAGAATTCCTTCTTAAAATACCGAATACCTTTTATTGGATTATTTATCACGACTTACAATATAGCCTAGGACATCTCTAACATTTTAAATAAGGAAAACAAGACTGAGGAAACTGAAGGACCACACACGAAGTTAGAGAGGGAACTTACTAAATAATGACGCCACCGACGCGTGTAAGAGGCCGATTCAAGTCTCTTTTATTCATCTGAGCAAACAGTCTGTGAGTCAGGATTGGCGTAAGTTGTGATTTACATATCATATTTATTACTAACATATGAACTAACATATATATACTGCTCAAAAAAAGTTAACGGCCACTTTCAATTTTTAGGTCATTTCAACTAAGCTGTTTTTTTTTTAAACCTGAACACTCAGTCAAAAAACGTTTTTGCTGCACATATTAAAATTCAAAATGTTTTATATATAATATATATATAAATATATAATATATATATATAATATATATATATATATATATATATATATATAATATATATATATATATATATATATATATATAAATATATATATATATATATATATATATATATATATATAATATATAAATATATATATATATATATATATATATATATATATATATATATATATATATATATATATATATATATATTATATATATATATATATATATACACATTTGAATTTTTAATATGTGAAAATATTCATTTTAAAGTAATGGAAGTTTCAAACTTTTCAATCAGTGAAATAAAATGAAAACATATTCAATTTTATATTTGTGAACACTTTTTCAATCAGTGTGGAGATGTAATATGTAAAAGTATACAGACTATAATCTGTATTATTACACCTTTTCATTTAAATATAAAGTAACTATGAAAGCTATTCTATTTAAATGTAAAAAAAAAAACGTGTGGAATTATCCGAGGGTTAGCTGCCACTGACGGTTCTGCTCCTAATTATGGGTTGGTTCTTTTCACTCTGCTCACGCTCATCTCTGATCAAGGTTGTTGGGGGTAGCTCGTTTCCCAGAAATGTCAAGGAGAGTCTACCACGTGGGTCCTTCGTCTTAAAGCTTAGGCCACGGTTCCCTTCTTGTTGCAGAGATAGTACTTTCTGCTGGTACCACCAATAACTATGGTAAAAGAATAGAACCAAACGCACTTCTGAGTATGGCGTTTTCCACCCCATAGTTATGGGTTCCTATCTTCCCATACCACCATCCCAATTACTCAGACTTTACCCTCGGGATAAATTTTCTTTACATTTAAATAGAATAGCTTTCATAGTTACTTTATATTTAAATGAAAAGGTTAACAATACAGATATAGTCTGTTTACATATACATCTCCACTGATTGAAAAGTGTTCACAATATAAAATGAATATGTTTTCATTTATTTCACTGATTGAAAAGTTTGAAACTTCCATTACTTTAAAATGAATATTTTCACATATTAAAATTCAAATGTGTATATATATATATATATATATATATATATATATATATATATATATTATATATATATATATATATATATATATATATAATATATATATATATATATTATATATATATATATATATATATATATATATATATATATATATATATATATATATATATATATATTATATATATATATATATATATATATAATAATATATATTATATATATATATATATATATATATATATATATTATATATAAACATTTGAATTTTAATATGTGAAAATATTATGGTAAATATAATGGTAAATGTCACAAACATACCCATTGCCCGTTCCTTCCGAAAAGTGGGTGAAATGTGTTCACTATAGTCACGACTTGCACGTGAAAAGCAAATTTCAGCAATGTTATCAACAGGCTTGGCCATAGGAAGCATTTTCAAACATGCATTATTTCCCTTTCCACCACGTGCATTTGATTGACCTTGGAGGTACACACACGTAACACAGATTAGATTTATTGTCAGATTAACAAACATTGTTTAAGCATGCAACAAAATGCAGCAAAACGTTTTTGACTGAGTGTTCAGGTTTAAAAAAAAACAGCTTAGTTGAAATGACCTAAAAATTGAAAGTGGCCGTTAACTTTTTTTGAGCAGTATATATATGTTAGTTCATATGTTAGTAATAAATATGATATGTAAATCACAACTTACGCCAATCCTGACTCACAGACTGTTTGCTCAGATGAATAAAAGAGACTTGAATCGGCCTCTTACACGCGTCTGGGATGTCGTTAATTTAATAAGTTCCATCTCTGACTTCGTGTGTGGTCCTTCAGTTTCCTCAGTCCCCGTTTCCTTATTTAAAATGTTAGAGATTTCCTGGACTATATTGTAAGTCCTGATAAATACTCCAATAAAAGGTGTCCGGTATTTTAAGAAGGAATTCTGAATTCTAATTCTTCACTGTAGCAGTCTGGTGTCTTGGCGAAAGATTTCTCAAGTGAAATAGTTTGAGAAAATGATCAGATTATATTCACTGCCTTCCCATGCCTTCGTTTGGTACGAGCTATAAAAAAACTCCAATCATATTCAAACAGGCGGGTTATGGGGTATTTCAAAATATTACGACATCGGATAATTTTGAAGGTAAGGCAGAGGTCAACTCTCCCATATCTTGTAATAAGATGCCCTATGCCCTTATGTACAAACTTACAGACAGATCGGTAAACTCATTCAATAAGCGTGTTCAAAATATAAACATCATTACTTTATCAGAAAGTACTCTTTTCATAACAAGTAAGACAGGAAACGCTTATGTCATAAGTTTCCGCCGGTACACGAGATCTTGTGCTAATCTTAGCCAAAGTGTGCTACTCCCTTGCGACTGCGAGTAATTATCTCAGCAAATCTGGGTAGCGTCAAGAAAATATGATTATTATCACCTACAGGGAGTGTCAAGCGATTCGACAATACTCAAACATCTGCTACTTAGCAGAAAAATAACGAAGAAAAAAAGAAAGAAAAGTGCGATAACACATAATAAAAATCAGTACCACAAATGTACCGATACTGCCGGAGAGAAACAAAGATCGATATGGGCCGCCCCGTTTTGTCACAAAACAGCAAACTAACATTAACAATAAGCAGCAAATTAACATTAACAAAACAACCAACAAACCAACATTTGCGTTTAACAAAAAATAATAATAATAATAAATAAAATAAATTAACAAACCAGCTAACTGAGCAAAATCAACGAAATTAACTGAAAAACGAACCAATCAAGCGCTTCACACGAACTAACAAACCAATACTAACGAACAATATAGCCAACCATACCCGAATAAAAGAGCAAAACTAACAAAATAACGAACCAAGCAACCAAAATTGTCAACCAACATATCAGACAGCAAAACCAACACAAAGAAAACATAACCCAAATCAGCCAAATGAACTAACCAAGCATGATCACGAAAAAACCGTCCCTTACCATAATGGGTGATTCAGATAATGATGAATCCATGAGGGTGTCGTTCCCACGAGTTTCATCACCTAGCAGGCCCAGATCTCTGCCCGCAGATTTAAAATAAGAATGCCTGTGTACAGGGAATAATTTGGAACTCCTGTTATGTCCCATGGGTCCCCAGATTAAATAACATGATAAGATAATGTGAAGGGAAATGGGCGGAGTGCAAGTGCTAAGACATTGTTCTATAAAATTGGAGTCTTATAGAAGAAACTGCCATAGGGGGAGTTTGTTATTTTCAGCTTCAAGTTTTTATAATACAGTAATGTTTATCGGCAACCAATAAGTTACAAAAAAGTTACAGGCTTTCATAAATGGGTGCTCTGCGTAGAATAGAAGGATTGAAGAGGTATGACAAGGTGGAACTGATGACAAGAACCAGACAAGAGCCAGTGGAACAAGAGATGAGAACAGGACACTGCCAAAGGATTGAACGCACAGTGAGGAAACCTGTTGATAGAATTACAAGGCAGTCCTTGTGCTGTATTCCCCTGGGCAAGAAAAGCAGAATTAGCAACAACAAGAAAAGTCCGTTGTGATGGAGAAGAGAACTGGAGACAGAAATGAAAATGATGATGAAGGTAAGAAAAGAATTTGAGTTGATGGCGCGAGACAGGAGGACTTGACATGTGTTTGTTACAGGGCTGTGGGGTCGGAAGTCGGAGTTGTGGAGTCTGCCGTATTTTAGTGGAGTCAAGAGTCGCAGTCGGTAGAAAATGGCCGGACACCGACTGCGAATTTCACACCGTATCATTAGTAAATAACTGTAGTCGGTGTCGGACGACTAAAATTTCAGGAATTGGAAACAATTTTGGCCGACTCCACAACCCTGGTTTATTGATTGCCTTTGCTACATTGGGAGCTAAAGGGTACTGATTGATTGATTGATTCATTGATTGATTGACTGTTTATGGCTTCCTGCGATGAGTCTAGCATCAGATTTCAGTGTTCCTGTAATCGCTATTATTGTTTTTTATTATTGTTCTTTTTTAAATACATTAATTTTACTTACTTACTTAATCGATCCTCTTCTACCCTGGAGTGTAGAGGTTTTCCAAAGAGAACGCCATAGTATCCTATCGACTGCCTTCCTCCTGACCTGGTTCCAATCTAGTCCTCGATCCTTCAGACATTGTCTAATGCTGTCCCTCTCATCTAACTTTGTTCGTCCTGGAGGTCTGGATCCCTGGATCTTGGTGTCCCATATTTGTCATGGTAGTACATTAAATCAGCGGTTCCCAGACGATGCGCCCCGGCGCCCTGGTGTGCCGTGGCTAGTTTACAGGGGCGCCGCGAAATATTCCAATATTTTTACTGAAATTACACTTAGCCCACGTGGTTTTAGAATCGGACCATCGATGTGTTGATGCGATGATAGGAAGGACATCTAACGGACACTGTACAAACCACTAACTGTTTCGCTTTTCAATAGTAATACTATTGTTCCAAATTATTACTTTATTAATACATTTTATATAAATTGTTTGTGAATTTGAAATACGTGTTTCATTTTTTTTTTTTTTTTTAGTTAACCAACCTAACCGCACCAACTGCGCACTGCAACTGTTAGGTAGGCTTATGTTCTGACTTGGGGCGCCGTGGAAACATCCTGGTACACTAAGGGCGACGTGAACCGAAAAAGCTTGGGAACCACTGCATTAAATTTTAAGCTGACAAATTGTTGTTTTCATAAAGGTTCTTTCTTTGTTCTTTATCCATATCTTCACTCTTCAGCTCCCCAAGAAGTATAGGCGTTCAATAAAGACCTCTTGTCCTGTGCCATATCCTCACGATCTTTCCTTGTCGCCTTTATCAGTTTCACTTCTTTGTCTGTAGTTATCTACTCCGTGTTTTCTTCTTTGTTTTTTTTTTTGGGGGGGGGGGGGGGTTCCCTCTGTCTCTCTTAGCGTTCGATTGACAGAGTGATTAGAGCGTTGGTCTCTTGCGCCAAAGGTGCCAGGTTCGATTCAGGGAAGGTACACGCTCCAGTCTACCGCGTTGTAAATGGGTACCTAGCTTTTTTGCTTGAGTTAGGGAAATAAAAGGCAGCGAGGATGGGAACTGATCATCCCACCTCTCGATTAGTGGACCCAGTATGGTGAAGTCTCTAACACTTCACTCCCCTACGACAGTATCTGCTCTGGGATTACCTTTACCTTACTTATCTCTCTTAATCTGGAGATTCTATGACAAGGGCTGCCATGTAATGCTATCAACGTTTTTCCAATCCATTGGCAGCCTCTTCTTCTTCTTCTGCTTTGTCTACATATCATTTATCTTTACTTTAATGCTCATAATATTTTTCAAGTACAGGACGAACAGAGAGAGCACACTCTAAAATTTCTCAGCGTAATCTGAGATCATAACAACAGGAGACGCGTGATTACACACTTCATCTCTTTCGTCAATGGAATCCGTTGTGACAGTCATCCAGTGAAATATTCTGAAAAGATTAGAGGGCTTTAAACCGCTGAACTTACTTTTCAAACTGATTCTTTCAGACATACACTTATACACTTACAGAGAACGTAATAATGCATAAAATGAAGTGCTTGTAGTTGTGTACATCCCTGCAGCATCGCAATTTTGTGTATAGAGAAGGTTTGACTGAAAGCTCCAAGGCCGTATGCCAAAGATATCAAAGTTATTACTGCTTTGGCGCTGATGTCTGGTGTGAAGAAAATACAATCTGTTTGACTGATAGCAATGTAGGCAATTTTGTCATATATTTGTTGGATTTTTTTTTTTCCGCGGGCGCTATGGGAAGAAACATTTATCATATATTCCTTTAGCTCCCCAAGGAGCATTGACCTCAACAATTTGACGCCAAGTCCTTCTGTCCTCTGCTGTCAGCTCATGATGCTTCTTTGTCTTCCTCACGAGTTTCATTTATGTCTTTTTGTTTTCTTTTTTTTTTTAAATTAAATTTTGCTTCGTTTTGGCGAGGCGCGTCCCGTTCAACCTAGCCGGTTATATTAGGGCGCATGTTCAAATATAAAAGACCTTTAGATCTGGAGAACTAAAATGTCTCAAGTTCTTTTCTAAGTGTGTATTTTTGGTCTTGCTCTTTCCTTTTTTACCATGTGGTTTCCAAAGCAAGGATTGCCTTGTAATGATGTCAGCATGATTTCTCCTCACGTAGCATTATAAAAGACTAAACCTGGGTTTGGTCTGGCAGAGTGGATAAGTGGCGATTCGCTACCGTGGCTAGGCGGTTGGGTGCCGTTCGGAAGGTCCTGGTTCGATCCTGGTAAGCCTATCACTTCTGTTGTTTTTCTGTTGTCTGGTCTTCTACTTCTTTATTTCTTACTGAGTGCCTGATAACTACCTTTGTGTGTTGTTTGTTTATTTATATAGTTTCCAGTCGGTCGTTCGGTCTTTCGTTGGGTCGGTCGATGGGTCGGTAGGTCGGTCAGTCAATTGGACTGTTTATTTATTTGTTTTGTTTGTCTGTCTTTTATTCTTTCTTCCAACTTCTCTGTCTGTCTCCCTTCTTCATTCTTTCCTTTTAGCCTGACTGTCTGTCTGATATTTATCTTTCTTTGTGTCTTTCTGTTTGTTCTTTTGTCCATTTATTCTTTTTTTCTTCTTGTCTTCCCGTGTGTCTTTTTTTTCTTTTTGTAATTCCTTTACTCCTCCTGTCGTTCAATTAACATGATCAGTTCATCGTACAACTCATGATCTATGTCGTGGAACGAGTTTTGTAAACACACTACTTTGTTAAATCCCTATGTCGAGAGCCCAGCCAATCATCGCACAGTTGCTGAGCCGGAATAAAATTACAAGAAGTTACGCCAGGAAAAAAAACTTAAGCCCTGTTTTTTTTCGAATGTGGGTCGTAGCCATCTTGTTCACGCAAGATGGCGGAAGAAAACTGAATAAAATTAGGCTGTACAGAGCATGAGACTAAACCGGAGGAAACCAATCAGCTTGCTCCGCCAGGAACCAACCAAAAGCTTTGCTTAAGCATTCACCTACCTTTATAATCGGGCGAGATTTTATGCAAAAGCACGCAACCAGACACGAAGCCAGAGAGACGGCCGACTGTGTGAGAGGAGCTGTCAGCTTTGATTTATAGCTTACCTGAGAGCATTGACCTGCAGGCCTGCTTCGCTAAGTCGAGTCAAAAAATCTGGCCTGTTTTAAATCTTGGAGGGTAAACATAAATTTACTATAAACTGGTAGGGAAAAATAGGCATACAGCAGATACACCTGTATATATTATATATATATATATATATATATATATATATATATATATATATATATATATATATATATATATATATATATATATATATATATATATATATATATTAATATATATATATTATATATAACATATATATTGTTTTAATATGAACGTATCAGTTTACTGATTGTATCTTGGGGGAATTAGGTATAATGATTTTATTTCCTAATATGATTGAATAGACGAAGACTAATAGGACTCATACTTCAATCTATTGTCTCCTATAACTTCAGTCTATTGTCTCAGATAACTCCAAACTGAACTATAACCAAAACAGTCCTTGTTAGGACTCAACCTATTGTCTCCTATTACTTCAATCTATTATCTCAGACCAACTGCAATATAACCAAAACAGTCCTTGTTAGGACTCAATCTATTGTCTCCTATAACTCAACCTATTGTCTCCTATTACTTCAGTCTATTATCTCAGACCAACTGCAATATAACCAAAAAAGTCCTTGTTAGGACTCAATCTATTGTCTCCTATAACTCAATCTATTGTCTCCTATAACTTCATTGTTATCTCAGATAAAACCAACTGAAATATAACCAAAACAGTCCTTGTTAGGACTCAATCTATTGTCTCATCTAACTCCAATCTATTGTCCCATATAACTCCCACCTGATATATCACCAAACAGTCCTCGTCTCATATACTCCTATCATAAGAACATAACAATATTGTTAGGATATATGTTACCAGCTAGTATAGCACTTGTCAGAGAGGGCCTGGTATATTATAGGGGGAAGGAAATGGTTGTATCACACCTAGGTGTACATATTATGGGATGTATTCATGTATTGAATGTATTCATGTATTGAATTTATATTATTAATGCATTGAATTTATATTATTGAATGTATCCATGTATTAGTTTATCAGAAAGAATGTTTTGCAAGTAGACACCTGTCTTGTCTCGCTATTGCTAAATCATACTGAGCCATGTTGTCATTCATCCTACATGCAGACACCGAGACACGCTCATATCATATACAATAGAAATAGGTGGGCTTGAGGACAGAAATTAGCCCCTATTTTTCCTAGTTACAGGTTTTATTCGTGTCATAAAAACTGAGATCGTGGGTCGTCAGTCCAGCTGCCTGGAACTCCGCAGGAGCATAGAGATTGCACAGAATCTACATCTTTAGTCCCCCTCAGTCTTGGGTGGGCTAAAGGAACGATCTTCAGCCGGTTTTGCGTCAACCAAACCAAGAACTTCTAAGAGATGAGTATACATTAGTACCATTTCTGTCAGCATTGTGAGCAAAAATTAGTGTCAGTGACGAGAAAGTGATTTAGCGTAGAAAGAGACAATAATAACAGCATAGCTGATAAATGTTATATACTTAATTAACAGCACAGCTGATACATTTACTATAAGTGATTAACAGCACAGCTGATATAAATTTGTTTCCTATAATTGGAAGACTTGTAATATATATATAAATATATGTGAATCATATGTAAACTTACAAATCCATTACATTCCATTTTTCAACATTCACCCTTCAGCACAAGAGTAGATAGTGTATATACTAAATAAATAATAAGGAAATTGTATTTGAACGACTTGTCAAATTTTTTAAAATTGTTAAGTGAAATCTGTTTCCTTGTTTTTTTAATATCACAGTTAGTTACAACTCCGCCTATGCCGGTCCCAAGCCCGGATGAAAAAGGAGGAGAGCGGCCTGCATGGAGGCCGTAAGGAGGCAGCCCCTCCACCATGCAAAGGCACAACAGGCCAATCACCTGTTTGTCTTAAACTATGATTACGAGCAATACAAGCGAGAAAACCGGACTGATTCTAAAGGCGACGAACTGGAACGGACTACGGACTACGACTTATGGAACTTGGAACACAAGAAGTATAAATGGGAAGGAAGAGGAGCTGGTGGAAGAGATGAGGAAAGCAAAACTAGAAATCCTGGCTTTAACGGAAACGAAGAAAAAAGGACAAGGAGTCATGGATCTCGATGGCAACACGTTGCTCTACAGTGGTGTACCCATATCTGAAAGAGCTAAAGGGGGCGTGGGTTGCATTGTGGCCCAAAATCAAAAAGATAGTATCAAGGGATGGAACTTTGTCTCGGAGCGCATTATGGTTGTAAAACTAAAAGAAGGAGAAACCATAGTCAACCTGGTCATAGTGTATGGGCCAAATGAGGATGAGAGAGCAGAGGTCAAGGAGGAATTCTTCGAGCTGCTTCAAAGGACAGTGGATGACTGCCTAGATGAAGTTATTATGCTCGGAGATTTTAATGCCAGAGTTGGAAATGACCATGCTAGATGGGGTGGAGTTATCGGAAGATATGGAGAAGATACTGGACAATGACAATGGAAAGCGACTCCTTAGATTCTGCAGTGAGCAGAATCTGATCATTACAAACACAAAGTTCCCCCATAAGCGCATACATGCATACACTAGATGTGAACCAACCAAGAATGAGAAGTCAGTGATCGACTATGCCATTGTTCGGAGAAGCTCATTCAGATATGTCCGAGATGCAAGAGTCTGGAGGGGGCCAGAGATTGGAAGTGATCACTACCTGCTAACAATCAAACGAACAACTGAAAGAGTTGCTCAGCCTAGGAACTGCTCAACATCACGCAAGAAACCAGTAAACGAGCAGGAGAAATGAGCATTAGGACCTACAAGCTGAGAGAGCCAGAAATTAAGACCAGATATCAGGGGCTTATTGCTACAGCGGTGAGCAACACAGAAGAACGACCTGATGACTTGGAAACCCTCTGGAATAAATTCAAGGATATCATAAAGACAGCTGCTGCAGAAGCATGCGGTGAAGTCCGACATGGGAACCAGAGAAAGAGGACACCTTGGTGGACAGAGGAAGTCAAAGAGAAAATAAGAGAGAAGAAAATGGCATGGAAACAATACTTAGGAGCTAAAAACACAGCAGGACAAATGGAAAAATATAGAGAATATGTGACACTCAGAACAGAAGCAAAGAACAAAGTGCTAGCAGCAAAACAGAAGTCCTGGGAAGAATTTAGAGAAAAGATAGAAAAAGATGCACAAGAAAACCAGAAATTGTTCTATAAGACCCTAAAGAACATGAGGAAGGAAAAACAATGCCCTCTCAAATTTATAAAGGACAAGCAAGGCAAATTGCTTACTGCCCCGAAGGAAGTAATGGAAAGATGGAAAGAATATTTCTCAGAACTTTCTGGATGGGTGAGCATGGTGAAGCATCAGAAATGATAACCACTAGCACAGAAGAGAAAACCAATGATGGTGAAGATGACATAAAGATGGAAAGAACTGAGAGGCAGCACTAGAGAAAATCAAGATGGGCAAAGCAGCAGGGCATGATGGTATAACACCAGAAATGGTTAAGTACATGGGAGCATCAGGCGACCTATTACTCTTAAAGGTCCTACAGGCAGCATGGTGCAACAAGACCATACCAAAGGATTGGGAGATTGCCATCATAACACCAATTTTCAAAAAGGGTGACATCGACAATGTGGAAACCATAGAGGCATATCCCTTCTCAGTGTCCCTGGTAAAATCTACTCTAGAATCCTAGAGCAGAGACTCCGACGCCTAGCTGAGCCACAATTGGATGAGGTCCAGTGCGGATTCCGAGCAAACCGAAGTACTCAAGACCTAATCTTCACACTCAGACAGCTGAGTGAAAAGGCCCTTGAGTATAAGAGTGAGATCCATCTTTGTTTCATAGATCTGGAAAAGGCGTTTGACAGGGTCCCCTTGAGCAAACTTTGGGACTGTTTGGCAAGGAAGAATATTCCAGCACCTCTGATTCATGCTATACAGAGCTTCTACAAGTCTTGCAGAAATTATGTGAGGACAGCAAAACATAAGTCAGAAGAGTTCAGGACCACCACTGGTGTAAGACAAGGTGATATCCTATCACCTTACCTCTTCATACTCCTTATGGACCATGTCATCAAGGCATGTAAGGAGAGAACAAGAAAGTATTCAGTGGGGTACTGGAAGATGAGACAGGTCTATATTTCGGAGCTGGCATTTGCTGATGATGTTGCCCTGATTGCTAAATCAGAGGCACATCTCCAATCCAACCTGCAAGTCTGGAAGGAAGAAGCTGGAGAAGAGAGGGATGGTCATAAGCAGCTCTAAAACAAAATCCATGGTGATATCACGAGAAGAAAGAAAACATCAGATTAAGTTGGGAGAACAGGTCTTGGAGCAGGTCGACCACTTTAAATATCTCGGAGCTATTATAGACCGAAAGGGAGGCATCAAAGAAGAGTTGGCCACTCGAAAAGCAGCGGCTGGGAGACTTTTTCAGGCCATAAATCGTGGATTCCTCAGCAAGAAAGAGGTTGGTAAGAAAACGAAGATGGCTGTATACCGCTCCACCTATGTCCCAGTCTTGACATATGGATGCGAGTCGTGGGCAATGACTACAACCCACAAAAGCCAGATCCAAACCTCAGAAATGAGGTATCTGAGGAAAGTGGTTGAAGTAACAAGACGAGACATGGTCCGCAACCAGACGATCCGTCAAGGCCTAAAATCCCATCCGCTGCAGACCCAAATAGAACAGTCCCAACTAAGATGGTTTGGCCATGTCTGCAGAATGGTAGAAGATCGGCTACCACGACAAGCATGGGAAACAAAGAGCCAGGGATCCAGACCTCCAGGACGACCCAGAGTCCGCTGGGAGGACAACATTAGACAATCTTTGAAGGACCGAGGACTAGAATGGAACCAGGCCAGGAAGAAGACAGCTGATAGAATTGTCTGGCGCTCTCTCTTCCAAACCTCTACACCTCACGGTAGAAGGGGAACGACTAAGTAAGTAAGTTAGTTACACAGCGGAGGTGGCACTTTATGTCGGTCTCCTCTCCACTATTGTTTCGAGATCAGATCATTCACAGCCGTAACTAATTTGTGATACCAGTAGTTCTCTCAGACACTGGGACTTCACCATTTTCTGCAGAAATTCTATTTCTGTAATTGTCAGTACTATACTGATCTTAGAGCCAAATAAAACCTCACGCCACAATCTATCTAAAGCAGGGTTTGTCAACCGGGGTTCCACATAACCCTAGGGTTCTGCGAGAGTTTGCTAGTGGTTACCCGAGAGATCGTGATTGGAATAAATTAACGTCGTTTTTTTTTAAACTTTGCACGCCGGGAGAAGTTAACGCTCACATTTTTGGGCAGTGACCGAACAGTCCCGTATGGAAGTGCGCAATAGGACCTTGTTCACTCTTGCGGATACCATATTTCATTAGCACCCCTTGTAGAGTAGACATTTATGATAAGATTTTTAAGCCCACCGTACTTGGATAAGGTAAAGCACAAAATCAAGTTGGAAATTAGAAAAAGGAGAAACCGAAGTTTCATCTACCTACACTTCTGACTTGGATTACAATTGAAATCCTTTGTGCGGGGCGGGAGGTGGGGGTGGAGGAACCACACAAAAAGAGTAGGCTAATAAGTTGGCCAAAATAAAAACATCATCCTCAGAAAAACTAATTCTCTTGCTCAAAAGAAAGCATTGCCCATTTTTATTGGAGTATTATAGTCACAACTCACTGATCACACTAAGGTACTATGAGGTGTAATAATAATGTTTATGCAAGGGTTCCCTGAAACCTGAAAATTGTTTTAAGTGTTCCATCAGGATGAAAAGGTTGAGACAGGATGATCTAAAGTGACAAGAATGGGATATTTCGTCAGAAGCGCGTGCAGGTTTGAATACAGCAGCATTCCCCGTATGAGATCTTAAGGTTGTAATAGTTTACTAAATGTTATAGATTCTTTCAAGCATTGATAAAACTCTTTTCACTGGTTAAATTGTTGTCTCTGAGCCAGTGGTTCCCAAACTGTTTTTCTCTGGGGCCACATTTTATGACTGAAAATTTGCTCGCGCTACACCGACATTTTTATTGATAAGAAATACCTACAAGATAATACAAAAAATTAACTCCTGGGAGTTGCTTTATTCACAATGTAGAACAAAGGTTATTTTAAAAAAAAATGATCATGAGACATCCAGGAAGTGTAAAAAAATACAGCTACAAAAAAAACCTGATTTATTCACAAAAATATACAAATTCAATGAGGTGTGTGAGCATGTTTTTGTCGAGTAAATCTCATTTATATTTAGGTCTTATTTGAGACAAAACAAAATTTCATTCTTCTCATCAACACAAAGACTTCTTTCTCTTCTCTGGTCTTTGATTATTAATCAGAGCTGAAAATCCCTATTCACAACAAAATGTGCGGGAGAATACTGTATTTATTTGCTATCGAAAAGATAAATTTATAATACTGAATAAAAATCTGAAAAAACTCTGGAAAATTTCTTTGGGCGTCTAGACATATAATTCCCATATTATATCTGAGGTAATAAAATAAATATGAAATATTTATTTTTGGCACATTTTAAAAAAGAATCTCTCTCTAATCCTTGACTGCCTTTGAAACTTCCAGCAAACCTGCCATCTTCTCGCGAACGCCAGTGTGGCGCGCCACACCCGTGTGGGAACCAATGTTCTATAGATTTTTTTTTTACTTATCAACAAGTTTTGAAGTATTAGCCGCATAACCGTGCTGAGAGGAATAATCATTCTTTAAGGACAACAAAAAAAGGAGAGAAGGAAGGGATATAGGCTGATGGTGGGTCAGCTTTAGTAATTATATATTGAAGCCCCATTTGTATATTCTCTTATCGCCCCCCCCCCCCCCCCCCCCCCCGGACTTAAGATTATAGTTTTATCCATAACTCGTTTTATTTTACTTTTTCAAAATATAGCTAATAATCATGACCATTGCTTTATTTTTAATATAATATAACAGCGTTTATTCGTGATATGTAATGTGAAATAATCTTCGTTCATTATATTTTTAAAAATTTAAGCTGGTGGTGAGAATTTGAGTACAAGGTCCCTTTGTGAATTGCGGGGCCCGATTGGGTCAAAGAAAGTTAAATCGGCCTAAGTCCGACCCTGTGTCTATTTTGCATATATGTCCATAATCATCATGTTAAGGGTATAATTGTAGACTAAAAATGTTGTAAATTATTTCTAGCATTGAGAAAACTATTTTTCGCGATTGTTATCTTGTCTATATTTAAGTCTTATATAAGAAGCAGACACTCGTCAAGTTCCCGGGGGTCTTCTGAGGCGACAAATAGGAATATTGTTTAGCCCCCTGGAATCGCGTGCAAGGGGGACATTATGAGGTTATGCTTGGGGCTGGCAACTACATCATATAAAAGACGTTGCCACAGAAATCAGCGCTGTAAGAACATGTGGAATCGCTTGCTGCAGTCTTCCGCAAGGGGACCATCTACCGTTGTGGCCCTCCATGCTCTCGTAAGGACGCGCAAGGAAAAAATAGATGTTTTGTTCGTTTAAGTGGAATAGTCTTTTTTTAATGCGCAAGAAAAAAACCAAATTGTACAGGAAGAGGGATATTGTCTTTACATTATCACATCTTCAGACTATAAAAGATTATTAGCTGTAAATTACTTCGAGCACAGATAAAAATACTACCTTTTGTCACTTGTTAAATTGTGTCCACTCTAAGCCTTATCAAACAAACTGACCGTGTTAGCTGTATAGTCTGATGAGTTGGATAGTCCTTTTTTAAACGGACAAGAAAAGAAAATTGGAGTGGGGGAGAGGATATCTCTGCGTGGCAACATGTAATGTTGAATCACATCTTAAGGGACTACATACAGTAGACTAAATGATGTAGATTGTAGCGAGATTTGGTAAACACTTGCTTAGTTGTAGCGCGACACGCCCACGCGACAACCACACACACCAGCGCAAGGTCAGCGCTGCGGTCTTTCTTTGAAGTTGGTAGACAGCGGAAATGTGACTTACGGTTAAAAGCCATACAGTATTACTGAAGAATGAGGAAATAGCTATATAGGAATGTATGGCCGACTTTAAAAGTTTGCATTTACTGGACATTAAATTATTCACTACAGGAGAACGCATGGTTGGAATAATATTAAATAAATATAACTCAACAAAGGAGATAGGCTAGGAATTATATCCAAAAGGATATTATTCAAATATAAATAGTTTTAAAGATAATTAATATTTTTCACCTTCATCACATCGGCTAAAAGTTAGCTAATAATCTTTAAAAAATTTATTACACTAACAAGCCTCAACGGAATTGTATAAAACTTATATGTAATGAAAGCCCCATATGGGGAAAAGGAAATGATATATAGGAAGGAAGGAAGGAGATAAGTGTGTGAGTGACAGAAGAGAAAAAACGAGTACAGGAAAAGCACAGATTGTTTCAAATAGCTTCAAAACAGGAGATGAAACTAAAATCTTTTGGGGAATTTGGAAGCTGCTTTCTCGTACGCGCGAGAGACTGAAATATAAGGACAGAGCGGCGCATTGTAAATCACACACCAAATCCAGAAGCCAGAGTGAGAAACTGGAGGACAGCCTCTGCAAGAAAAGTTCTATTTTCACGCTGCATGCAGGGCAGATTAAGTTAAGCCAATACAGTCTCACCGTGAGCTTATTAATCCTAAGAGGGTATGTAAGTTTATTAAAAATATATGTATTACTAATATCATTTTATTTCAGATTTTATTTCTGATTGATTGTAGCAGATATAATAAAAAAGGGGAATGACGCTAACCAGAGATAACCTTCACCGGCATTGTCAGGAAGCATAACCATTAATTGGTTAGCCAAATATATTATGGCTAATTCTTGCCTGGAAGCTTACGACATACCAGCAAGTACATAAGTGACTTGACATCCATAAGTGGAAGGCAAAGGTTATATCGTACCCATGTATCATAACATGTGATTTATTCATGTATATTGTTAATTCTGCACCTTATACATTATCTTATCATGCTATCTCTGTAATATACTACCATGATTCATTCATTTACATACAAACACTGAAGACATGGTCGCATCATGAACAGCAGAGGGTGGTGAGATTGTTAGAACAATGGCCACCTATTACTTCTTGTTCCAGGTTTTTTATGATCAATGTTTATGATCATTCCTGATCGAGAAACTAAAGACTTGAAGAAGTTGATCCAGCTCACTGAAGCCTAGAGGTCAACCAAACTTCAACACCTTAGTCCCCCGTAGTTATAGGGCGGGCTGAAGGAAAGTCTTCCGTACTCCAGTGTGTCGGAGGAACCTCGAGCAGACGTGGATAAAGTTGAGTTTATATATTTCCATCCAACAAATCCTGTGAGCAGTTCTAAAACGACTTTCTAATGATGAAAACTAGATGGCAAGAGATAATGTGACAAACTTGTTTTATAAATTTCAGTGGAAGTAAAATCCAAGACTTTTTTCTATTAGTTATTTTAATTTGTAACTGTAAATAATCATACATTTTACCATCTTCCAACACCCATTTTCATTACAAGAATATATAGATGTACATAATAAATTGGATAATTGTACTCATTTGACTTGTTAAATTTTTAACTGTTAAATTTTGAGTTACTTTTTCTAATTTAATTATAATATCACATAGGGTTACGATAGCGAAGTAGCATCTTATACTTCTGAAGCCTAAATCTATTGTCCAGCTCAGAGTATTCACAGCTGTAACTCACTTGTGATACCAGTGTACTTCTCGGGCACTGGAACTTCATACTTTCTGGAGAGAGATTCTACTTCTGCTCTACCACTACTATCATACTAGGAAAACCTTTCGCTACATTGGGGGCTCTTTCGCGGGATATTATTTTGTATCCTGGGCCACTATCTATGTATTCTTCTATCTTGAGCCACAAATAGTTTGTAAAAATAAATTTTTTTTTTTGGAAAAAATTCTAAAAACTTAAAAATTTGTTTGTAATAGTAGTACCAATGAGTACGAAGTAAATAGGAAACGCTCACAAGGTTTTAAGGATTTGTCTTGTTCAAAGTAATTAATTGATTTTAATTAAGTTAGTTTGTTAGTGAAGATAAAATTATATACCCTCTGGTAAGTAAGCATCATGGCTGAATTGGTGAAGTTTAGAGCTGCGATTATGCAGGAAGGAAAAGACTTGGGTATGACAGGAGATGCTCTAATTCGATATATCACAACTGAAGTGGATAAATATTTAGATAGAGAGACCAAAAGAATGGAAGTTGAGGCTGAAGCTAAGAAATTAGAGGCAGAAAGAGAGACCAAAAGAATGGAAGTTGAGGCTGAAGCTAAGAAATTAGAGGCAGAAAGAGAGACTAAAAGAATGGAAGTTGAGACTGAAGCTAAGAAATTAGAAGCAGAGAGAGAAGCCAAAAGACTGGAAAGAGAAGAAAAGAGACTAATTTTGGAAGCTGAAGAAAGAAGGTTACAAAGAGCGCATGAGTTAAGTTTAAAGGAACTTGAACTCCAGGGAGCAGCTAGCAATCATGGTGCTAGCTCACCTCACTCTGAGAGTAGCTCCAACCATAGCGCGGCAAATGGAGCCATGAGTTTCCACCTGGATCCATTTATTGAAAAAGAGGACGCCATTGAGTCGTACCTGGATAGATATGAGAGACTGGCCTCTACCTATGGATTGGAAAAGGAAAAATGGAGCCTTAAGCTATCTCAGGGGTTGAGGGGAGTTTCATACGATGTTTATTTAAAACTCTCAAAAGAAGACCAGGAAGATTATGAAATCTTAAAACAAGCTTTACTGGTCAGGTACGAAAAGAATTCTGAATCTTATAGAAAGAGATTCCGAACTGCTAAGCTACTTCCAGGAGAAAACTATCACCAGTTTTCTGCCAGATTGGAAACTTATCTGACAAAATGGATTAGCTTAGGAAAGTGTCAAGATATAAAAGAAATGGTCATGATGGAGCAACTGAGAGAATCCATGCCTCAAGAAATGAGAAAATTTCTTATGGAACAAGGAGCTGAGAGATTGGAAGATATTTTAACCATGGCTGAAAGATATCAAGCAGCTCAGTCAGAAGTATCAGGAAATAAGAAGAAGCAGGGTGAGAACTTCAAACCTTCACAAAACTTTACCAACTATGAACACAGGGACAATTCCAACAAGAACAAACACAGAACTGATTATAAAGACAAAAACCCTCTAGGATCAGAAAAGAAACCTCCAAGAAAGGAAGGAAAGTGGTGTAAATCTTGCCAAATGAGTAACCACAATACTGCGGAATGCAGACGGAAAAACCCTCCTCATCACGCTGCATGCCTTACAACAGAGAACAAGGGAAGGAAGGACCTGGCAGATAGTCAGAATGACCTCCATCATCCCCCTGTCTGTGAGGAAGTGACCTTGAATGGCACCCAAGTACTGTGCTTATATGATACAGGCTTGGACTTTGACTCAGTAGTGTGCTCTTCTCTGGTGAGTCCGGAACAGATAACCACAGAAACAGTGGAAATCAGAGGACCAGTCAAGGGAGCAGGAACCATGACACTGCCCATAGCCCGAATCAACATAAGATCTCGCTATGTGGAAGGAGAGATCAAAGCAGCAGTGATGGACAACCCTATCTACCCATTAATACTGGGATGTAGATATGTCTTTCTAGGAGAACCTATAAGACCCATAGTGATGGCAACAGTCCAGACCAGGGCAAGCTCTAAGAAAGAGGAGGACACTATCATCAATACTCATCCAGAAGAGATGAGAAAGGCTCAAACTGCTGACAGTACATTGAAGCCTTGCTTTGGCAAATTACCTAAAAGCCATAACCCTCCAGAGAAAGGAGACTTATATATGAAAAAAGGCCTACTATATAGAAAAGCTGGAACAGGACCAAAAGGACATGGACAGCTTGTAGTGCCAAAATCATACAGGGAGCAGGTTATGAAGCTAGGACATGCTATACCCTTCAGTGGACATATGGGAATAGGGGCCACTGGACAACGGATAGCCTGTCACTACTTTTGGCCAGGGATCACAGAGGACATAAAGAGGTATGTGAGATCCTGTCCAGAATGCCAAAGAGTAGCTCCTAAACATAGGACTGCACCAGCAACACTGGGAGAAATGCCCATCATGGGAACGCCCTTCGAACGTGTTGCCGTGGATATTGTTGGACCCCTCAGTAGGACCAAGAAGAGAAATGCATATATCTTAACCTTGGTCGATACTTGCTCTATGTGGGGAGAGGCAGTAGCAATGTCATCGATAGATTCGAAACATGTGGCAGAGGCACTGTTAACAATATTCACCCGATTAGGTTTCCCACATCAAATATTGACTGACAATGGTTCTCAGTTTAGGGGAAAGCTAACACAAGAAGTATTCAGGTTATTTCAAGCTAGACATTATCACTGTAGCCCGTACCACGCCCAAGGGAATGGTCAAGTAGAGCGGTTCAATGGCACGCTCATTTCAATCCTTAGAAAGTTGGCTAGTGAGAAACCTGAAACTTGGGACACATACTTACCCTCAGCACTATTTGCCTATAGGGAAGTCCCACATAACTCCACAGGATTGGCTCCAGCTACATTGTTGTTTGGACGACCAATCAAAGGTCCACTGGAAGCATTGTTGCGGACATGGACTGATGAAAAAGCAGAAGAAACCGTGACTTCTTCATACCAATACGTCAACGAGTTGACATCTCGATTGAAAACAAGTTGGAAACTGGCAAATGATAACTTGAGACAGGCCAGGAGGAAGCAGGCTGCTTACTACAATAAAACAGCAAAAGATAGGGAACTTGAGGTGGGAGAAAAGGTTCTGTTACTGTTGCCCAGCAGCAATAATAAATTGCAAATTGGATGGCAGGGACCCTACGTCATATTGGAAAAACTTTCCCGGACCAACTATAAGATTGACAAGAAAGGAAAGGAGAAGGTGTATCATGTCAACCTTCTTAAAAAGTATTATGACAGGGAAGCATCAGAAGTTGCCCATATCATGACCCTGGCCATTGCAACAGAAATGCAGGATGAACCAATTTCCTCCATGGAATACCCCCTATCAACTACGGAAAGCTATGCTCAGGTTAATGTGAGTGAACATTTAACTCTTGAGCAGAGGAAAAAGGTTCAGGAGGTGTTAGAAATCCATGCTGATGTACTCACAGATAAGCCGGGGTGTACTAATCTGTTAGAGTATGACATGACGATTACTGACCCTACACCAGTTTGTATGCGGACATACCCTATACCTTATGCTAAAGGACAGGCACTCAAGGATGAGATTGATTATCTCTTAAAAGAGAAAATTATTTCAAAGTCTGAATCTCCCTACAGCTCAAGTGTGGTGCTATTAAGGAAGCCTAGTGGTGAACACAGGTTATGCATTGATTATAGGAAACTAAATGCTATCACTGAATCTCAGGTAGACCCATTACCTGACACCAATCAGTTGTTTGCTACATTGAGTAAGGCTCGGTATTTTTTTCAAAAGTAGATCTAAGCAAGGGATACTACCAAATACCAGTGAAACCAGAAGTTAGGAAACTGTTAGCCTTTAGTACACCGGATGGACATTACGAGTTCAATGTACTCCCATTTGGTTTAAAGAATGCTCCAAGTATCTTCACCAGAATGATGAGGAAATTGTTGGAACCATTACAAAATCCTCATATCACCAACTTCATGGATGATATTCTGATTGCTACCACTACATTCGAGGAACACGTAGTAGCACTCTCCATGTTGTTAGGTAGATTAAGAGAAACGGGATTGACAGCACGCCCAACTAAGTGTCATATTGGATGTGAGACATTGGAATTTTTAGGTCACACTATCTCTACAGGGCAAATGTCTCCGGACCCAAAGAATGTAGAGAAAATGAGAAAAGCACCAAGACCACAAACTAAGAAGGATGTAAGATCCTTTGTGTCACTGTGCGGGTTTTATCAGAAATATATACCCCCATTTTAACTCATTGTGCGCGCCATTAACCGACTTAACCAAAAAAGGTCAGCCGGATAAAATACAATGGACTGTGGAGTGTGAACAGGCTTATACAGAGTTGAAAAATAAGCTGACAAATAAACCTATCCTTGCCCTTCCCGATCTCACACAAGAATTCGTACTAAGAACGGATGCTAGCAATGTAGGCATCGGAGCAACATTACTACAGCGGGCAGACACACCGCCACATATGCTATTACCAGTAGCTTTTGCCAGTAGAAAGTTAAATACAGCTGAGAGAAATTATTCTACCGTTGAACGTGAATGCCTCGCTTTGGTCTGGTCGATCAACAAATTCGCCCCTTTTCTTTACGGGAAACACTTCATTGTGGAAAGTGATCACCAGCCTTTGATGTTTTTAGCAGTGTCTAAAAAATTAAATTCACGACTTTTAAGGTGGAGTTTACTGTTATCTCCATATTCGTTCAATGTGAGATACATACCAGGACGGGACAATCTTGGACCCGATTTTTTAAGTAGGCATCCTATCAAAGGAGATATAGAGAAACAGAAAATTAAGGAGGAACTGCAGCATGTGTTACCAAAAAGTTAACCGTGCAGGCACTGTTTTAAAGAAGTAGAGCTCCTGTAGCGAGATTTGGTAAACACTTGCTTGGTTGTAGCGCGACACGCCCACGCGACACCCACACACACCAGCGCAAGGTCAGCGCTGCGGTCTTTCTTTGAAGTTGGGAGACAGCGGAAATGTGACTTACGGTTAAAAGCCATACAGTATTACTGAAGAATGAGGAAATATCTATATAGGAATGTATGGCCGACTTTAAAAGTTTGCATTTACTGGACATTAAATTATTCACTACAGGAGAACGCATGGTTGGAATAATATTAAATAAATATAACTCAACAAAGGAGATAGGCTAGGAATTATATCCAAAAGGATATTATTCAAATATATAATAGTTTTAAAGATAATTAATATTTTTCACCTTCATCACATCGGCTAAAAGTTAGCTAATAATCTTTAATAAATTTTATTTACACTAAAAACAAGCCTCACAACGGAAATTGTAATAAAAACTTATATGTAATGAAAGCCCCATATGGGGAAAAGAAAATGATATATAGGAAGGAAGGAAGGAGATAAGTGTGTGACTGACAGAAGAGAAAAACGAGTACAGGAAAAGCACAGATTGTTTCAAATAGCTTCAAAACAGGAGATGAAACTAAAATCTTTTGGGGAATTTGGGAGCTGCTTTCTCGTACGCGCGAGAGACTGAAATATAAGGACAGAGCGGCGCATTGTAAATCACACACCAAATCCAGAAGCCAGAGTGAGAAACTGAAGGACAGCCTCTGCAAGAAAAGTTCTATTTTCACGCTGCATGCAGGGCAGATTAAGTTAAGCCAATACAGTCTCACCGTGAGCTTATTAATCCTAAGAGGGTATGTAAGTTTATTAAAAATATATGTATTACTAATATCATTTTATTTCAGATTTTATTTCTGATTGATTTGTAGCAGATATAATAAAAAAGGGAATGACGCTAACCAGATAGATAACCTTCACCCGGCATTGTCCAGGTAAGCATAACCATTAATATTGTTAAGCCAAATATATTATGGCTAATTCTTGCCTGGAAGCTTACGACATACCAGCAAGTACATAAGTGACTTGACATCCATAAGTGGAAGGCAAAGGTTATATCGTACCCATGTATCATAACATGTGATTTTTTCATGTATATTGTTAATTCTGCACCTTATACATTATCTTATCATGCTATCTCTGTAATATACTACCATGATTCATTCATTTACATACAAACACTGAAGACATGGTCGCATCATGAACAGCAGAGGGTGGTGAGAATGTTAGAACAATGGCCACCTATTACTTCTTGTTCCAGGTTTTTATGATCAATGTTTATGATCATTCCTGATCGAGAAACTAAAGTCTTGAAGAAGTTGATCCAGCTCACTGAAGCCTAGAGGTCAACCAAACTTCAACACCTTAGTCCCCCCGTAGTTATAGGGCGGGCTGAAGGAAAGTCTTCCGTACTCCAGTGTGTCGGAGGAACCTCGAGCAGACGTGGATAAAGTTGAGTTTATATATTTCCATCCAACAAATCCTGTGAGCAGTTCTAAAACGACTTTCTAATGATGAAAACTAGATAGCAAGAGATAATGTGACAAACTTGTTTTATAAATTCAGTGGAAGATAAATCCAAGACTTTTTCTATTAGTTATTTTAATTTGTAACTGTAAATAATCATACATTTTACCATCTTCCAACACCCATTTATCATGACAAGAATATATAGATGTACAGAATAAATTGGATAATTGTACTCATTTGACTTGTTAAATTTTTAACGGTTAAATTTTGAGTTACTTTTTCTAATTTAATTATAATATCACATAGGGTTACGATAGCGAAGTAGCATCTTATACTTCTGAAGCCTAAATCTATTGTCCAGCTCAGAGTATTCACAGCTGTAACTCCCTTGTGATACCAGTGTAACTTCTCGGGCACTGGAACTTCATACTTTCTGGATCGAGAGATTTCTATACTTTCTGCTCTACCACTAAACTATCAATACTAGGAAAACCTTTCGCTACTGTAGATTACTTCGAGCATGGATACGCCTGTTTATAAATTATTCATATTTTGTCTATTTAAGCCTTATTATCAAATTAAGCTGACCAACCTGCGTAGTTTCCCGGGGTCTATCAAAGAGACATTCACAAAATAAAAGGAGTACTGTAACCCTCTGGTATCTCTACATGGTGACTAATATCGATGAATGTTGTGAATGGGGCTGGTCATCTCATGGTGTACAACAAATAGCCACATAAACTATCGCTGCAAGAGCATGTGATTTTTCTTACTTACAGGCTTCCTGGAAATGAATTGATGGGGATGATGATGATGATGGTGATGATGATGATGATGATGGTGATGATGATGATGATGAATGAAAATCAAGCTGACGGAGTTAACCGTGCAACCGTAAGTGTGGAACAGTCCCTTTTTTATGAACTAGAAAAAAAGGTTGTAAGGGGATTTGTTCGACCAGGATTATATCTGTAATCACATCTTAAGGCTAAACTGTGAGGCTAAAAGTCGTAGATTACTTTCGAGCATGGGTAATCACACTGTTTTCGCGATCCACACTCTTTGTCTCATTTTAACCCTTGTATCAGCACGCTGACTGTGTTTCAAGAGTAGATTGGTTCTGTTTTTTTTTTTGTCCGGTTTGCGGACAAAAAAAGAGAGGGGGGGGGGGGGGGGGGGGTTGCGGGGGGGGGGGGGGGGGTGGGGTTGAGGAGGGGGGGGTGGGGGGGGAGGAGGGGGTAGGGGGGGGGGGGGGGGGGGGGGGGGGTTTTTAAAAAAAAAATACACACAGCACACATTACACAAAGAGGGGGGGGGGGGGTGGGTGGATGTGTCTTGTGTGGCAGCTATCGGATTCTTTTCTCTAAATTCTCGTTTAGCTCGTTTAGCCAGCATGGGTCCTTCCTTACTCTCATCAGATATCCTGTTCCTTTTCAAGATATTCATCAATGCGTTTTTTTTCCCCCAGGGTCGTGTCAGGTAAATTGCTTGTTATAATTCCAAACAAGCCTTATTGCCTTGAAGCAAATTCAAGCCTGAACAAATAGACCTTTAGCACCTGTTCGCGGAAAAACAAATTTTACCTTTGTTAATTTAAACAACTCATCCAGCTCTTGAATGCTTTTGAAGTTCACGTGTAGCCAGTACGCAGCATCTTCTGAAAACAGATAGAGGGAGTATGTAAGCCATTACAGCAGAATGGAAGATCAATCCCTCCTCCCCCCCCCCCGAACCCCTTTACTTAGTACTGCCTAATTACAGATGCAAACCCCAAAATGATACAGTCGGCTTTACATAACGTCAAGCAATAATCCTGGCCCTGGGATGTGGTTAGTAACGCAGTCTAACAATATGAGGGGATGTCCAGGAATCAGATTTTCATAACGGCAGAGCAATAATAACGGGTCTGATGATACGGATGCAATGATGTTACAGGGAATTTCAATATTATATGTTAATTTGAATACATCTTTTTTTTTTTCTAGACAGTTTTGCTCAGGAAATCCAAGTGAAACGGACATGATATGTAGAGCCATCGTTACCGTAAAATTTATTTTTTCTTCAAAAACGATTGTAGGCTGAGGCTTATAACAAGATAATAAAAAGAAACATAGTTTTATGAAAATACAATAAGTAGAGTGAGTTGGGAACGGGTTCCAAGTCTGGTAACGTCACATTCCAGTCACAATACCCAATATAAAAGGGTAACTATGACTCACTTCGTTGAGTTAGAGGAAGGCAAAAGCAAAACGAGGCGGAACGAGGAAAGGATCTCCCACTCGTCATCCAATCTCATAAAGATGATACCTAGAATGATGAACTCATGAACACGTAGACTACTTAGGCAGTAATTCTGAATTAACGGCAGTAATCTGCAATGGTTTATTATAATTACATTTTAGGCCCTTGTAGGGTACTAGTTTAATCTTACAAAAACGTCTATTACCTTCATCTTTTTTTTTTCCCTCTCATTGTAGTAGTATAGCCCTTTCAGGCTTCAGAAATGCGCCCCTGAAGGTGATTTAAGCCCTCAGCTACTTTTTTCCTGGTGGACTTTCCGGTGATATTCTTTTTTTTTTTTTTGCTTGATAATGTGAGAGAGCTTTATTTTCTCTGAATATGAGGTGGCTCCGTAGGTGCCAACGTGGGTGCCACGTTGGTTCTTTTCTTTCTGTCGACACGGCCAGCTTCTTCCGTACCAGGGCTGCAGGATTTTATGTGTGCATGTTGCCCTCATGTCTCTTCTATTCATACATCTGTGAGACTCAGCTGTGTCGCCACGACTGATGTTCTTTTGCGATCTGCCAGTTTCAGTTGTCCGTAGAAAAATATATTTGGTGATGCGACCAAGCCAGGGCAGTATGCTCTGTCTACGCTATCACGGTTTTAAATTCTTCATCGCTGAAGGCGAGGAAAACGATTTGTTTCAGTGTTACATAGAACCCACCCTGTCATAAGGAAGGGAATCGAAGACAACCAAGAAACAATCAAGGAGATATTTTGATTTTTATTTTACAGAAGAATTTTTAAAGCACAATGAGGATGCCCTAATAGAGGATACTGTGCATATTACGCTTATTACATGCATCACAACTAGTTTGTTATTTTTTTTTTGGGGGGGGGGGGAAGGGGGGGGGCATGTTATTAAAAGAGTAAAAACAGTTACACGTTGATAAAGAGAGAAGAGACTAAAAATGTTAACAGCATCATCATCGTTATCTGTTTTGCTACGTATGGAGCATTGAGATATCACTGCAGCTGGTCCCTTCGCCGAGCGCCCGCACCAAGCAATCACACGCCTCTGCCGTGGTGGTTTTTATAGCAATTTATTTTACATTATGAGGATGGTTCTGGTTATGGACAACCTTATATGTTAATCGCCTTGCATAACATGCCTTCCCAACGGGCTGATCACCCGTTTGCCAGTCACTTTGATTACGGAAACAACAGCAAACGGATTGATTTGTCGTTGCCCTAAAGACGCCATTAGGCGTGATGGGAACAACGGCAAGAAAATCTATTCGCTGTTGCCCTTAAGACGCCACTAGGCGTAATGGCCACTGACTGCTTTGCCGGTCGTTGGCTAAGGACGGAAGAAGAAGAAGAATAACATGCCTTAGGAAACAGTAGTCTTATTTTTTCTTCGCCTAACCAGAAATCCCCGGAGACCTACACGGGGAGCACGAGCCATTCAGAAAAGTCGTTTTCCAGAAAATTAGAAAAATGACGTTACCTCTAGTCCCCATTCCTAACCTGTCTGATACATAACAAACAGAAACAGCATCAGTGATAACGTTCGTGTAACAAGAAAATGTAAAACGAATGAGACCGGACGTGTCTGTATGAGCTCTCGCGTGGTCTCGGTAATTGACCTTTTTATTCTAGGCAACCCGAGATTGATCAGTAATCTGCGGGCAAGATGGCGGAAAAAATCTGTTTTATAATGCGGAAAGGGCTCACTACATCGAGTCACACGATGTTTTAGTCTGTTTCATTTCAAACATGTGCGTGCCCCGCAAGATGGACTTGCTGCTGAAATGAGTCGGGAGTTGTTACAAGAGTAGCACCAGGCTCAGTGTGGGTTCTTTTGTTTCGAGCGAAAAATACACTGTGTCGTAGTTTACAACTGGGTTGTGATATCTGGGCCTTTCGGCCCGGCACATCCGATTTCAGCAAGCAGTTTTATAAGGGTTTGCAGTCCTTAGCCTTTGGCGGTCCCCAGCCTATCTGCAAGGCAGCAGGCTGTTTGAAATTAAAGTTTTCCTTCACCTAAATGATTTGTCATCCATGACTTACGGGCATCATGTACCCGAGAGTTTCTGGTTTTAGAGCACCAGAGACTCGACATCGCCCCTTCTCCTGTTGGTACAAACGAGAAGGCAAGGAGTTGGGCTTTTGCTGTCAGAGGTTATGTATTGCGCATGTCATATGAGTATTTAACTCTTTGACTCCGAAAAAACGCTCAGAGCGTTGGTCAGATTTGACACCTGTGCCAAAACAAACTCTCTGAGCGTTGTTTTTAGTCTATGACGAATTAAAATTACGGCACAGGGTGGAAACTAATTGTGGAGTCAAAGAGTTAAAACGTAAACTGAGATCTGATTCTCAACTCCAGTTCTGGCTATGACATCTTACATGAGAAGGCAGATAAACTTGCCAAAGAGGGAGGGAGGGAGGAAAAACAGAAAAACAGAGCTACATATGAAGAGGTAAAAGCAATAATCAGAAATAACTATAGATAAAAATGGCAGAGTCCGGTAATGCAGAAACCATACTATAAATTACCAGGAAGAGACCAAGTGATAATTTTCAGATTAAGAACCGGCCATTGCAGACTCAGATACCATCTGGTCAACACAAACTGAAAATCGAACAGGCAGGTGTGTGTCCCTGTAGGTAGGACAAACAGGCAGATGTGTGTCCATGTAGGTAGGACAAACAGGCAGGTGTGTGTGTCCCTGTAGGTATGACAAACAGGCAGATGTGTGTCCATGTAGGTAGGACAAACAGGCAGATGTGTGTGTCCATGTAGGTAGGACAAACAGACAGAAGTGTGTCCATGTAGGTAGGACAAACAGGCAGAAGTGTGTCCATGTAGGTAGGGACAAACAGGCAGATGTGTGTCCATGTAGGTAGGACAAACAGACAGATGTGTGTCCATGTAGGTAGGACAAACAGGCAGATGTGTGTCCCTGTAGGTAGGACAAACAGACAGATGTGTGTCCATGTAGATAGGACAAACAGACAGATGTGTGTCCATGTAGGTAGGACAAACAGACAGTAGAATATGTACTCCAAAACTGTCGGCCCCATGAGAGGAGCAGGGTAGCAGCGTGACCTTCTTCAGCCCAGGTGAGGTATGATCTGTATGGTAACGAGAGAAGCCTGAGACGGACTGTCGGCTTTATAAGAGAGATAGATGTGGTTATTTGAGAACGAACGACAAAGAAGAAGATAACAAAAATTGGGTTTATTCATTAATTTCCCTTTTCGCGCCTTCCAAAGCACGGAGCCACCGCTGCAGGTAATCCAGTTGCCGGAAATCTGTACCAGATCATTCATGTGAGCTTGTAGCGGTGGTATCTGTAGCAGTTTTGTTTCACAAGATGAGGTGGTCAACCTCTATGCACACATCATGTTAGTTGTTTCACAAGATGAGGTGGTCAGCCTCTATGCACATATCATGTTAGTTGTTTCCAACGAAATGTCTGAGGGTGTTATAGTTCTATTTTTTCTTGGTCTCCTAGGATTAATCCCGGGAACAACAGGGGGCGCTCAGTGAAGTGTTTCTGAATAAATGTCAAGATAGTTCATTCTTACATTTTTTCTCTCAACGTGAAACAAGACTGCACATTTGTCAACAACGAATGCCGAGAATAACGGAATAACGACATATATTATTCTGAGTGGTTTCTGGGTAAGGTGGGGAGAGTAACACTGGAGACAAAGAAAGAATAAAGTCATTACTCCCTGGAGCCTATCTTAAGAGGCGACTAATATGAAATTGTACATGGGGTTGGCAACCTCATCACGTGATTCGAATTGCTACAGAAACAACCACCACAAAAGCCTATGAAGTTTCTGGTCGCAGGATTCCTTCGAAGCCAACTGCAACGGTATCTCCAGGCTTCTTATGGAATTTAAAACGAGAATAATAACAATGATACTGAAATATATTAGCACCAAAATTAATGACCAAGTACTCCAACAGCTGGAAAATGAAGCAGATATGGAAGACCATTGGCAATAAGTAAAACATATATTGAGCGAGACTTGAGTAGAGAACTAGATACAGAAGTGAAAATAATGAGGAAAACGTGGAAAGAACTTGAGCAGATGGCACGTAACAGGAGGATTTGGCCTGTGTTTGTTGAAGGCCTATGCTACCTCGGGAGCTAAAGGGTATTGATTGAAAATTATTGACATATAGGAAATGGAAGACGTGTACAAGTATTTATTGACAATTACTTACTTCTTTTATTGTTCCTCTTCTACCGTGAGGTGTAGATGTTTGGAAGAGAGAGCGCTATACTATCCTATCGGCTGTCTTTCTTTTGGCCTGCTTCCATTCTAGTCCTCGGTCCTTCAAAGATTGTCTAACGTTGTCCTCCCAGCGGACTCTGGGTCGCCCTGGAGCCCTGAATCCTTGGCTCTTAGTTTCACATATTTGTCGTGGTAGCCGTTCTTCTCCCATTCTGCAGACATCGCCAAACCTTAGTTGGAACTGTTCTACTTGGGTCTGCAGGGGTTGAGTTTTTAGGCATTGATGTTATTAACAATTGACAGCCTAAATATAACAATCATAGATGATTAGAACCGTTGCAACGAATGAAAGCCAACATCCCTTTTATCAGCATCTCCTGTTTTCGTTCCATATGGAGCTTGGAGTCAGCACGTCAGATGACCCTGTTGAGAAGCCACAACTTATATTGGCTTTCGTTCCGTGCTAGTTCCCCGGAGGTCTCTGAGGAGACCAAAAAAAAAAAAGAATAGAACTAATGTGAGGCGATGAATGAGGGCTAACATTCTCACCATGCAAAACGAATTGGTGCAGAAACTACCACTGCAAGAGTTTGTGCTTGAGCGTAAGGTTTGTCGGGGGGGGGGGGGGGGGGGGGGGGGGGGGGAATCTGCAGTGCTTCATGTTCAATAAGTAGCAAAACAAGGACATTATGATGATTGAACTTGATGATGATGGCATCCGGAAATTAGTTGAGAAACACCTTTCGTCATTATTAAATACCACCAGAAATACTGACATGAAATAAACCAAAAACAAAAAAAAAGGAGGAAAGCAAAATTATTTAGAACTGGTGTCACAGATTGCCTCCCCTGCTTTGCAGTAGTGGTTCAACAGTGACCAAAACTCAAGAGTATCTAATATTGGCGTCCAAGGTATCTACCTGCGCGCAAGATTACTCTTGGCAGAGATGTAGATAGAAGGTTAATAATAATTCTACCTAAAGGAGCGTTCACAAGATATTTACAGAAGTCACGAACAATGCTGAATTGTGCTGAACAATTGTTAACGCAATTGTTAAACGCATTTTGCCGTTCTATATCTTGGGTAAGCCCGTCGCCGGTAATAGCTCTGTTGGGTACATTTGGTCGCCGCAAACTAACAGGCCCATTGTCATGCGCTCCACCAACCAATGTTAACCTCTCAGAAGAATTGAATTCCCGAGCACACAGTGTATCTCTGGGAATGTGATGAAAATTCACCCATATCCTTCTGGGTGTTAACTAGAAAATTGCGTCTGGAGTGCATGAATAATGATTTGCCTGAATTACAATTAAAAAAGGTACATAATTCTCACAAGATAATATGTTACACCTTAGGCACATGTGATATAATCATCACTCATCACCGCTCCAGTCGGAGTCTGGGGTCGCTCTGCTGTCGGGTTTCCCGCACGACTAGTCAGAAACAATCACCAGCTCTTGCTGTAGTGGTTCATGATTATACTATTTTCATATGTTGAGGTTGCCAGTCTCATATATATCCACTAGCAAGAAAACATGTTAAATTCACATTTGTAATATAAATGTTTACACTTACCCCAAGTAATGGGTATACACAATCTCCTGCACAGATTAGAATGGACACACAGCACTTTAGTTTAGGTGCTGTTCGAATCACTTTGACCTGGGAAATTATTGTTAATTCCTCTGACGGCGGGTGTCTCTGCGAAATCACTTGCTGGGAAAATTTGAGTTAAATTCCTCTTACGACTCGGTCTGGACAATTAGAGTTAATTCCTCTGACGACGAGTGTCTCTGCAAAATTACTACCTGGGAAAACATGAGTTAAAGTCCTCTTATGACTGGTGAATCTGATTTCTAGGTTTCCAGTCTTGTTATTTTAAAGTCCTGGTCCGTTAAGTTTTCAGTCTTGTATTTAAATGTGCGGGTTTACTCTTAAGTTTTCAGAGTTGCCATAAAACGCCGAACTGTCACTTATAAGTATGGAATACTAAGTCCAATATCTCTCTGGCTTCTTGGCAGTTGTTCGCTGTACAATGCAATCTCTCTGTGTGTTCTGTGTCTGGGATTTCACTACATTATATTGTACAATTTCCAGTTTAAATCCAGCTGGGTTTCCGCTGAATGTTCTAATCAAATTCATTGTAAATTCTGGTGAACCAATCGCTCTCTAGCACTAGAGGGGTCGGTTTGTTTATCATTACTCATCCCACGCGTATTTGAAAAATATTAAAGTTAATATACACGCGTGGCCTCTTACAACAGTGATGTCATATCGTTACATAAGACTTCCGGCCGCACCTCTTCCCATCAAAATGTTATGACCGTGTTTTTCTGGCGTAATGACTCAGGGATGGTCGCTAGTCACCTGTGTTTCGCCAGACAAACAAATCTGGTTCCATTCAGCACTCCTGACCAACACAAGCTTGGATAAACAAGCACTGTCGCTTGAAAAGATGGTCAGACAGATTATGCGATGAAATATTGTCGCTGACTGACCTGGCGTAACTTAACAAGTCTTCGTGAAGCGTTAATGCGACACAATAAGATAAGAGTTACTGCCGTAGCAAATACTGTCAAAGGAGAGTGGCGTGTAAGAGACTTTCCCCATGCTTTGTCCAGCATAAAGAGTAAAATGTATGAAAGGGCAAAATGAAATGCCAAATAACAAGTGAATAATGAAGAAATTTGAAGAAAATAAGTTTACTGCCGGAGGGCTGAAGGTGTGAAAGATCACACAAAAGGACAGGGACAGACATTTCGTCACAACTGGTAATGTTGAGGCTAACGAATAGAAAATAGATTATTGCATAGAGCAGGGTTTCTTGATCTTAATTTTGCCATAGACTCCTTTGATTGTCCGATGAAGGATAAGGACCCCTTTGATTGTGAGATGAAGGATAAGGACCCCTTTGATTGTGAGATGAAGGATAAGGACCCCTTTGATTGTGAGATGAAGGATAAGGACCCCTTTGATTGTGAGATGAAGGATAAGGACCCCTTTGATTATCTGATGAAGGATACGGACCCCTTTGATTCTCAGATGTTGGATGCTGACCCCTTTGATTGTCTGATGAAGGATATAGACCCGTTTGATTGTCTGACGAAGGCTATGGACAACCTTCTTGGAAAAAAAATGTACATAAAAGCATAATTTAAAATGTTACTTCTTAAATGTTAGGTTATTTGCACAGCCCCCCTAGAATCGATTCCATGACCCCCAGGTTAAAAAACCCTGGCCTAGAGAAATACAGTATGTAACACAAAAATATTCTGGAAAGCTACAGCCACTGGCCAGTGTTTCTGAAAAGGACAAAGGGAGAGAAAAGAAAGGGAGAAAACCGAAATAACCCGGCACTTACGCAATAAGCAGAAACGGTCAAACATCGGAAAATCAATCCGCTGTGATCTGGGTGCTCCCAAGTAATAAGGTTCCGTCAGACCTTATTAATGTTAGTCAGAAAATAAGAGGCAGGAACACGGCAATATCGTGAGAGATTCATTTTTTTCTATCTTCGGCGTAATAATTCCGTCAGTAGATCAACATTACAGGCAATTTATCTCCCCATCAGTATTACCTCTTGTGAGGAAAGATATACACAGCTTAAACTGTGTGCGTGAGATGTCGAAATAAGGAGAGAAAAAAAAAGGATGGTAAAAAGCTGGATCAAGTTTAATGAGATGGGTATTGCTTTTCTTTTTGAGTCTCTGGGAGATCAGAAATTGTTCTGTTACAGCGTGAAGTATTACAAAACAAAAACTAACTCTTTATGAGACCATTTTCAATTTTCTCCTATTGACGTGAGAATGCCAGGAGTCAAAAATAACAAGCAAATTACTCTTTGTCGCGGAGAGATGTAGTGGTAGTATTAAGACTGAGAACTGGGCCCTGCAGACTCGAATACCATCTGTTCAACAAATTAAATATTGAGCAGACGATATGTGTCCATGTGAGGGAAGACAAGCGAACAGTAGAACATGTCTTCCAGAATGTCGGTTACATGAGAGGAACAGAGTGACAGTATGGCTTTATCAAAGTCTTCGAAAGAGACACTGTATTGGCATGAGCGAAGCCTGAGACAGACCGCCAACCATCTGTGAGAAATACGGTGTGATTAAAAAGTCACTCTTCATATTTTTAAAAATTTTATTTATTCACTCCCACTAAACTTTTTACCGGAAAGATGGCCGCCGACCGAGCTAAATGGAAGCAGTTTGTTGTTGCCCTATAAGATGCAACCAGGCGTGATGGCCACTGACTGCTTTGACAGTCGGCGGCTAAGAATCAAAGAAGAAGAAGAATCCCACTAAACTAATTTATATTTTAAAACATAAAAGTCAAAATAAACAGAATGAATGATTATTTTATTGCATTAAATGCTATCTCAAATTAAGATTACAGCTCAACGTGAGATACGGCCCCTTCAACACATGACGTCATACCAGTCAGAAATTTTTGCTCTATCTTGTAACATTTTTATTAGCTATTTTAGATTTATTTTATTTCGTTTCTGGAAATTTAATAAAAAGTAAACCTTAATAGTCACACAACTATTGTTCTTTGTTTTCACATTTGTTTCACGTATATCCAATAAATACAAGTGTTACGACTCATTTTGCGAACCACAGAGGGTTCTGTATTTGAAAATTATGTGGTGTGCACCATTTATAAAGTCGAATGCTCGACGTAACTAGTCTCACAGAGACACACAATCCAATACCAGTAAATAAATATTAGACAAACATAAAGGTATGTTTTCAGGCACTCGTAAGAAATAAAAAAGTAGAAAACTAGACAACAGAAAAACAACAGACGTGAGTGGCTTACCTAGGACTCGAACTCAGGACCTTCCGTGCGACAACCCCGCCTAGCTATGCAAGCGAATCACACTATCCTCCCTGCCATCTAGGCATCAGCAAAAAATGATGCTTCGATGACGGGTCATTAGTGCGACCCTGTCACGAAGTGGATTTAAGTTTAGAGTTTGTCTGAGTATAGAGATAAGACACTAGTTATGAGAAAGTCTGAGAAGATAGATTTTGTATGAGAATGACAGTGGATGTGGAAAGATGAGACTTATAGCTTCGAGGGTGAGAACCTAGATTGACTCTCCCTCGCCACTTGTGACTTCTGTACTTGCTACTGTCTCACCACCTCTGACTACCAGAAGGAGATAAGGTTTCGCTAAAGTCCACAGACACCACTATACAGACAAGCATATATGTACAGTATAGTTATAGAGAATCTGATCCAGTGTACATATATATAGTTTATTAAACAACAAAATAAATAACACAGCAAAATAAATAACGTGCGAGGTCGCACAAACCTGAAACAGAACAATTAAAATGACAGACACTATAACCACACAATTTCACCCTCTCGTTCAACCTGCATGGAAAACACTCAAGGATTAAACAAACCTACTTGGTGGGGGTCTCTAACTTAAGAGCCACCTCTCCTAACTATCCTATTATTATTAACTCTAACACACTGTCCTGCTGCAGACATATAACTCAATGTCTTTACAGTCTTAATGCACTATATGATGTCCTACACCGCTAACAACTGTACCACAACTACTGATCCACTAACGGACTTTTCCGTGCTAACTCAGAGGCTGTCCTCTAAGTCCTTCTACCTGGCTCTCTAACTTCTCTCACTCTATGCTTCGTTTTGGTGTCTCTCTGACACTACAGTTTTTCTGCTGAGTGGCGCCTCCGTTACGTCCCTCCTCTCATTAGCTTTCTTAAAGGAATGATGACCCTCTCTCTTTTCTTGACTACTGCTGCTGATGACTTTGGTATCAATAACGATGTACTTGACTTGGGATGTAATGCTTCACTGCTGATGGAAAACTTCTTTCCACTGTCCGTTAACCTCTTCGGGTTTAGAACAAACGGCTTTATTATGGCCGTATTAAAAACAAACACTAGGCCACGCGCATATTTGGTGTGTTATAACGAGCTAAGAGCTCCGGATTTTAAGAAAACCCGTTCCCGCTGAAGTATGTGTTTCACTGCCTGAGAACTTCTTTCTTTCACTGGAGCCGCGCTAGCGTAGTGGTTACAACACCGCTCTGGCGACCGCGTGATACAGGATCAAACCCGGGCGACGGCATTTGAAGATTTTTCGTCGACCGGGATTTGGACTGGATTAACTCGAGACCTGGCGAGGACATTTGAAAGAGTGTCGTCGACCAGGGACTGGCGGCTCCTGAGCCGACCCAGCTGCAATGGGTACCTCTGAAATCGGCGAGTATTTGCCTGAATGGCGAGAGACACCTGTCTCTGTACAAGAAATAAAGGGATACTCACGTAAAATCAATGTCAGGCTAGACATAAATAATAACCTGAGATTTCGCCTCGAGTATTAGCGGGCGTACGAAAAAAAAAAACTGGTGCAGACGTACTGGGCGCTGGTATTACCGCGTCACCAGTTCTCTTCACCTTATGGCGATGTCTCGAGCCTTACGCTCGTGAGAAGGCAAATTACCGTGGTAAGTTGTAGGGCAGTCTACAGCTTCCCATACATGCCGTGAAAATGTTGTAAAACGAAAAAATAACAACAACTATTCAACAAGTCAAAATATTCTCATACCTAACATATAAACACCTTAAATTCCTCTACTCCCCGTGTGTCCCCTAAATTAATACATCTCCCCTTCACAAACTACGCACAAGCGATAAACAACCATTCCTACCTAAGTGTCACTAATTGACCGTCCCTCCTAACATTCTCCCACACTCACTTACTATATGTCTGTTATGTAAACCCCAGACACGGACTGACCTGAATCTTTTGTGCTAGTCTAGCCCTCAGGCGTCATAACATGAGGTTAGTTGAAGCGAAACGTTCCCCGGTACAGGATCATTCCCTAGCCTTAGCTTCCGATTAAAGACTGACCCGGGAAGGATATCAATTAACACAATATTTATATACGTCATCTAGGTAATATTAAATCCCATCTCAACCTTTTGTCTTTGACTCCAAGACAAATAACACAAGTAATTAAATACGAAAACCACCCGCGTATATACACTACAAATTATCATAATCAAAATGCGGTTTTCACAGTCCTCATACTACATATTACAGAGCACCCGTTTATCTTAAAGGTTACCCTCACACAGTTAATATCTCAAAAAGGATCCCGTTACACGCCCATTGAGGTATATTGGGAATATGGTGTTAGTCCCATTCTATCTTGACCGTCGGCACACTAGGGGTGATGTGGTCAGCATCACGCCGGCCGCCTTAACCTTCCCAGAATTGCTCTGGTACCCATTTGGGGCTGGGTCGACCCAGGAGCTGTTTGTGGATTTAAAAAATCCCACCTCATCTGGGGATCGAACCATAGACCACTGCGCTAGGAAGCCAGTGCACTAACCACTATGCTACCACGGCTCCTTAATATCTCAGAAGCCTCTACACAAATCATAGATACTGCTACCATTATTTCATCAAAAAGTATAGGTACAACTTACTCTACACTCTATAGTTTTGTATAAGTAAGCAACTGATGGCACTTCCTGACAAATGAACATTAAACTAGATCCCGAAGAAAGTTAAGTCCAACGTGCAAAGCTCTTATAAAAAACGAACATACTACGACGCTAATTAAGTTATACACATACCCAGATACCGAATATCTCTCGCTTGAACAGACGATACGGCTTTGTTTCACGGCAGAAAATCTTGAGAGCAGAGCGCGCTAACAGATTTAGATGCTAAATATATAGTCTTACGTCTGATGCAATAACCCACGCTATGATTCATCGCGTCGCGTCGCTTTCTGAGGTCGTCAGACCAATTACACTACTGTTCATAAATTAAATCTGACCCCGGCCAATGATATCGTAAACAACCCGATGACTCAGTGTATATTTTTCTCACGTGCTACTAATTCCGTAACGTTAGATAATACTACTGACCATTTTAGTTACCAGAATAAAATTGATTGGTTCAGTGTACCTCGGTCGTGCTTCTGCTCCCATCCCTACAATTAATACAGGGTAGGTGCGGGTGTTCGATATTCTCCTAACGTCTGAAAAATTCAACCCAGCCTAATAATTATGAACTCACGCCTAATGAAATAAAAATGAACGCAATTATTTTACAGAGAAAAGAAGACTGGGGCGAACTGAAAATAAAACCCTAGTAACTCCTCATAAATGAACGCAAATAAATACATGGAGAAGAAGACTGGGACTTGTTGAAAAGAAAAATACAATACTCCATCACAATACTCCTCCCTTCTAAGGTCGGGCATCCCGATCTAACTACTGTAATTTTCCTTTTCGTACTGGTCCCTATCTATGTCCTTAGAGATCTTTGTGAGCACTAAAGTTTTGGGGGTCACCACTGGTGGTTTTCATCTGGCGACCGCAGCACAACTGGTCGCTCTTCATCTTTCCTCTCCTGCGTTTCCTCCGCCCACGAATTTTCCCTAACGGCGCGCGGTAACTTAGGATCACTGAGGGTTTTGGCCCCAAAGTGGCCTGAATCAGGCTGACTGGCTTGGCCAGAAATCGCCGTAACAGTGTGTAACTTTTTACCGTTGGTTTTATCTGCCGGGGCAGGGGTTAAATTGTTGGCGTATCTTCCAGCAATAACATGGAAGAGTGGTTTTTCGGAGATATTTCTCCACTGTTGGTTTTAGGCCCCAATTGGCCGGATTGGCTATCTACTGATAGAAAACCAGAAAGTGGGAATCTTATATCGTCACCCTTCTGGGCCCCAAGATATCGGGCCCTGAATTAAATAACGTTAGAGACTGATAAGAGGAGGAGTTACCATTCGGGGCCGTTACTAAACTTTCGGCGCCTACCTGGTCTACTCTCACACTGGAGATAAGCTTGTCGTCAATTTTCCGACCCGTGCCATCCCATGGTGGGTCTATCTCCTCTCTTTCCTTACATCTACCCAATTTGGTTGGGGTAATAGGAGCGTTCAAACTCCTTTGGAAAAATTTGCTGGTAGCCAGCAATTCACTGCCCTCTGGTTCACTTAAAGGATGCATAGAGACTTCTACTTTCTCTACCATCTCTCCAGGGTTCTCACTGGGTTGCGCCTGACCTCAGCGACATCCATTTCCAATACTAGGCAGGATACATATGGTTGTACTGTCTCGCTCCTTGCCTCTTTGCAAGAGTCACTTTCTGTAAGCGAGCTAGTAGTGGGGTGGGGGTCCATCTCTGTTTATAGGCGAACGGTCGCTCAGACTACTGTCCTCTTTCTTGAGAGTAATGTGCCGGTCGTATGGGGCTCCAGGGCTGGTTGGAAACATATGATCGCTCAGTCCGCGGTCTTCTGCCCTATGAAGAATGCGCTAGTCGGGTACATACGTAATACCGCTCTTGTCAGTATTTTCCTCACTTGAGGGAGTTAATACCATCGGGGGGCCTAAATCCCGACAACAAAGAAAGTACATCCAAAGTCAAAGGCGTCACCACTGCTTGGCCCTCTGGCGAAACAGGGCTGTCAAAAGGATACGCCTCTGCGAATAAAATTCCACTGCCTTTAGAGGTCTCCATCCTCTCTTTCGTAAGACAGGGATGTTTGTGCTCCAGCTGGGCTCCGTGAATTAGGTGCTCTCCCTTTTCACTTACCAGGCCTGATGTGGCCCCCCCCTGCGTTAGCAAGGATCGGCATGGGTGGGGTTTCCAAAACTAAGTAACTAAGTAAGGGCTCCCGAGAATGAAATCATAGGCGGACAGTGACATTACGGCAGCCTTGATTGTGCCACACACAAATTTGCTCTTCTCCTCATTGTTCGCTATGGGAAGGAGCCACGAGGTACCTCTCTTCACAACTCCAGCAATGTCGACCTTTTCTCCGGTCATTTGCCCGGGCTTCATCAAATGTCGAGCGACTATACTGGGGTAAGTAAGCCCGCTGTCAAACAAACAAGTCGTGATAGTTCCATTCACTTCGGCTGGTCCACTATTTGAGAACAGCTCCTCTGACTTGATAGGCTCCCAAGTATTCACTTTTGTCTCTCTCACTGGCCTTAAACAAGTTTCATGTTGAGAGGGTGGTTTATGCAGACACCTGGACTTCCAATGGGAAGTAGTTCGACAAAACCGACAGTACCGGTCATTCTCTCCCCTGTTTCTGGCGAGTTTATGAGCGGTCGCTCCCTGCGATCTGTTATGAGGCTGGGGTCGCATGTTATGACCGGAATGGGGCTCCTTGCAAGAAGGCCCCTGCTGCTGGTGAGCAGGAGAAGAAAACGGCTGAGACGATGACGCTCCCTTTTCCGGGGATGACAGGGCCCGTGCTCTACGGGTGTGTCATGGTGTTTCGGCCTGTGCCGTCTGAAACCTTTCAGCAAATACAATAATCTGGTCGAGTTGCTGTACGCCATGCTCTTCCAGATACCGCCTCAAGTCGGGAGATATGATTGCCTTCAATTGTTCTGACATTACCAGCTCTTCCATTCCTTCAAATGTCTTTGCCAGTCCTGACAACTGCCTCCAACGAGCAAGATAATTCCGCAACCTTTCTGCAAACTGGGTGAAACTCTCTCCCTTCTCCGGGCAAATGACCGGAACATAGTTTGGCACTTTCGTAGGGTCCACTGGAATCTTTGTAACAGTGCGTTACGTAGTGCCTCAAAGTTATACTGGTCGTCGATGAGCACATTTCTATAAATATCATACGCATGACCTTTCAGGGACTGAGATAACTTTAAACACCAAAGACTTCCATCCAATCCATATGTCGTCGCCATCCGTTCGAATTTCTCCAAAAATACATCGATTTTCTCATTCCCACTAGGGAAAGAGTCAAATGGGAAATTCATGGCTGCCATCCGGGGCCCTCCGTTTCCTGAGGGGTCTGCCGCCGCTGCTCTGGGGGAGTCTCCATTCGTCGTACTGTCCTCCGAGGCTCGACTTTGCAGTTCCAGAGAACGCATGGCAAGTTCATGTTGTCTTTCTGCTGCCCTTTGCCTTTCATCCGCTTCCATTTTCATTAAGTCCATCTCGGCCTGCCGGGCATTTTCCTCCGCTTCCATTTTCCTTAAGTCCATCTCGGCTTGCCGGGCCATTTCCTCTTTTTTGTAGGCCTTAGTCTCGGCCTCATCCATTCCCATAGCGATAGCTGCCACACGCCAGGCAGCTAGTAACTTGACCAATTCCGCCATCTTACCTGTAAAACTGCTGTAAACTCACAAAATACAGAAAATGACAGAAAGAAAAAATTGAAACTTCCCGTTACCTACCAGGAAATACTCCCTCTATATCCGCTGTCTCAAAAAAACCCAAACTCAGACTTGCGCATAATCTGACTAATAACTACCACCGCTAACTCCGTTACCCACTAAGCACCTGAAAAAATTTTGGTTAAGAAGCTTACTCTAAAACCTGGAATTACCTTCCTGTTAGAGAAAAAATTTACGGTTAGCCATCAATTACCTTTATGTCATCTAAAACTTAAATACAACTACTCTAATCTATAATGAATGCACCCTGTGGAAAAAAACTTATGACTGGATCAGTTCTAACAGCTCAGAGTCTAGGGGTAAAAAAAAGAAAATATATTCTCAGAGAACTTCCTATAGAAACAATCTGTGAATCTTAGACAAGATCCCAGAAATGATCCCAGCAGAAATGATCCCATAGACGATCCGTCCACTTGTCACAAAGTGGATTTAAGTTTAGAGTTTGTCTGAGTATAGAGATAAGACACTAGTTATGAGAAAGTCTGAGAAGATAGATTTTGTATGAGAATGACAGTGAATGTGGAAAGATGAGACTTATAGCTTCGAGGGTGAGAACCTAGATTGACTCTCCCTCGCCACTTGTGACTTCTGTACTGACTACTGTCTCACCACCTCTGACTACCAGAAGGAGATAAGGTTTCACTAAAGTCCACAGACACCACTATACAGACAAGCATATATGTACAGTATAGTTATAGAGAATCTGATCCAGTGTACATATATATATAGTTTATTAAACAACAAAATAAATAACACAGCAAAAAAAATAACGTGCGAGGTCGCACAAACCTGAAACAGAACAATTAAAATGACAGACACTATAACCACACAATTTCACCCTCTCGTTCAACCTGCATGGAAAACACTCAAGGATTAAACAAACCTACTTGGTGGGGGTCTCTAACTTAAGAGCCGCCTCTCCTAACTATCCTATTATTATTAACTCTAACACACTGTCCTGCTGCAGACGTATAACTCAATGTCTACACAGTCTTAATGCACTATATGAGATCCTACGCCGCTAACAACTGTACCACAACCACTAATCTACTAATGGACTTTTCCGTGCTAACTGAGAAGCTGTCCTCTAAGTCCTTCTATCTGGCTCTCTAACTTCTCTCACTCTATGCTTCGATTTGGTGTCTCTCTGACACTACCGTTTTTCTGCTGAGTGGCGTCTCCGTTACGCCCCTCCTCTCATTAGCTTTCTGAAAGGAATGATGACCCTCTCTCCTTTCTTGACTACTGCTGCTGATGACTTTGGTATTAATAACGATGTACTTGACTTGGGATGTAGATGCTTCACTGCTGATGGAAAACTTCTTTCCACTGTCCGTTAACCTTCTCGGGTTTAGGACAAACGGTTTATTATGGCCATATTAAAAACAAACACCAGGCCACGCGCCTATTTTATGTGTTATAACGAGCTAAGAGCTCCGGATTTTAAGAAAACCCGTTCCCGCTGAAATATGTGTTTCACTGCCTGAGAACTTCTTTCTTTTACTGGTGCAGACGTACTGGGCGCCGGTATTACCGCGTCACCAGTTCTCTTCACCTTAAGGCGATGTCTCGAGCCTTAGGCTCCTGAGAAGGCAAATTACCGTGGTAAGTTGTAGGGCAGTCTACAGCTTCCCCTACATGCCGTGAAAATGTTGTAAAACGAAATAATAACGACAACTATTTAACAAGTCAAAATATTCTCATACCTAACACATAAACACCTTAAATTCCTCTACTCCCCGTGTGTCCCCTAAATTAATACATCTCCCCTACACAAACTACGCATAAGCGATAAACAACCATTCCTACCCAAGGGTCACTAATTGACCGTCCCTCCTAACATTCTCCCACACTCACTTACTATATGTCTGTTATGTAAACTCCAGACACGGACTGACCTGAATCTTTTGTGCTAGTCTAGCCTTCAGGCGTCATAACATGAGCTTCGTTGAAGCGAAACGTTCCCCGGTACAGGATCATTCCTTGGCCTTAGCTTCTGATTAAAGACTGACCCGGGAAGGTTATCAATTAACACAATATTTATGTACACCATCTAGGTAATATTAAATCCCATCTCAACCTTTTGTCTTTGACTCCAAGACAAATAACACATGTAATTAAATACGGAAACCACCCGCGTATATACACTACAAATTATCATAATCAAAATGCGGTTTTCACAGCCCTCATACTACATATTACAGAGCACCCGTTTATCTAAGCGCTTACCCTCACACAGTTAATATCTCAAAAGCCTCTACACAAATCATAGATACTGCTACTATTATTCCATAAAAATTTATAGGCACAACTTACTCTACACTCTATAGTTTTGTATAAGTAAGCAATTGATGGCACTTCCTGACAAATGAAAATTAAACTAGATCCTAGAAGAAAGTTAAGTCTAACGTGCTAATCTCTTATACAAATAACGAACATACTACGACGCTAATTAAGTTATACACATACCCAGATACCGAATATCTCTCGCTTGAGCAGACGATACGGCGTTGTTTTACGGCAGAAAATCTTGAGAGCAGAGCGCGCTAACAGATTTAGATGCTAAATATATAGTCTTAAGTCTGATGCAATAACCCACGCTATGATTCATCGCGTCGCGTCGCTTTGGGCCGACCTCAGACCAATTACATTACTGTTCATAAATTAAATCTGACCCCGGCCAATGATATCATAAACAACCCGATGACTCAGTGTATATTTTTCTCACGTGCTACTAATTCCGTAACGTTAGATAATACTACTGACCATTTTAGTTACCAGAATAAAATTGATTGGTTCAGTGTACCTGGGTCGTGCTTCTGCTCCCATCCCTACAATTAATACAGGGTAGGTGCGGGTGTTCGACATTCTCCTAACGTCTGAAACATTTTACCCAGCCTAGTAATTATGAACTCACGCCTAATGAAATAAAAATGAACGCAATTATTTTACAGAGAAAAGAAGACTGGGGTGAATTGAAAATAAAACACTAGTAACTCCTCATAAATGAACGCAAATAAGTACATGGAGAGGAAGACTGGGGCCGGTTGAAAATAAAAACACTGTACTCCATCACAGACCCGCAACACATAACACCGGAAATTTACCATGGGCAGTCCAAACTATTAATGACGATATCACTTCTGTTGTTCCCCTATTATACAGTATAGATCAGACCACACAAGACAAAGACCTTAATACTGTGTCTAGTAAATGATAGAAGACAAAGGACAGTAAGTACAGAACAGAGGGTAGGTTTTGGTATTGTATAAACATGTATAACACATAAGGAAGGGAAACCCGAGGCCTGTAAACAGTAAATAAATATTAGACAAACATAAAGGTATTTTTTCAGGCACTCGTAAGAAATAAAGAAGTAGAAAACTAGACAACATAAAAACAACAGACGTGAGTGGCTTACCCAGGACTCGAACCAGGACCTTCCGTGCGACAACCCCGTCCAGCTATGTAAGCGAATCACACTATCCTCCCTGCCATCTAGGCATCACCCAAAAAAATGATGCTGATTCTATATGAAATTAACTTCTGCTTTATACTTCATTAGACACCTATGAATAAAATATATGATGAGCGCTTAAGCGCCCCAGGCGTTTTATCAATGGGATTTTAGTGCATTAAAAGCCTGTGTTTAAAATATATCTTTTTAATTTTTGTTGTTTTTAAATTTAAGTCAAATGTAACCGATCCGCTAATGACATTATCAGTTTGCGACAAACGAGTCCACAGCACAGGAGGTGGATTTTATTATTCAGTTTATTACACGGAAAGTTAATATTTTTTTATTTTGATAAGAGTTGTAAATTACATTTTTAAAAATGTATTTGTCAGTTGTGTGTATGTCTGGGGAGGAGGGGGGGGGGGGGGGGGGAGCTGAAGTTTCAAGAGAGATAATCTTGTTGGAAAGAATACACCTAGATTATTTGCAGTTATCACCCATTTTAGTGATTTTTTTATACAAACAAACAAAAATAATATTAATTTCAATTTTATTATTTTTACGACTGATTATTATACTGTCATGGGGAATACACAACTACGCCAATTTTCAGAGCTATTGCTCATCTGGAAGTTATTGAAAAATCGATTGCAAGATTTGAAGGTGACAACAGGGTGACATACGTTGCGAGTTTAAGAAACGCCTGTAAAAATAAGGATTGACTTTGCAATCACCCTGAAGATATTGTTACATGAGCAAACAAAGAAGAAGCCTTCTTCTCAAGAAAACGTATAAGAGCAAACATAGAAACCCAAAACGCAAGCTTGTCTGTAAACAAATCCATTTCACAGTCTCAAGGGGTTCTGTAAGCTGCCTTTCATGAAGAACTCAGAATTTCGTGTCTTCATATATTTTCTTTATTACAGTAGGCTCGGACTCTGAAGTGCCTCATCAATTTTCAACGTTATTCTTTGTATGAACTGTTAACATGTACAAATTCATAACATTAAATAAAGAGCCTTTATTTGAATTTAGTTCCAAAGGTTGTTATTGCCGGGAGTTGTAGTGAGGATAAGCTCTCACTGCAGATAAAATACTTCTATGGCACGCGCCTCAAACAGCCTCTGACAACCAAGTCCAGCTCCCGGCCTTCACGTGTGGCTCAATTTGAGCCCGGCAGAACTGTTTCCACTGACGGGAGAAGGGGCAAAGGCGAGCGACTGGCGCCTTAAAACCAGCAGCTTCGGGCAGATAGGGCTCGTGATCCTTGGTTGGTAGCTTATCTAAGAGAAGGAACTCTGAATTCAAACCACCGTTGCCTTGCGGGAATATCCATTTGTGGAATTGGCTTCGGGAGTAAACCCTGAGGATAAATCCAGAGTCGGAGTCCCTAAGGCAGTCTAATGTTGATTCGACATTATTCTGGCAACTCCTGCGACATGGCTGGTACCAAACTGTATCGGCTACTGCCGTTCCTTTGGATCTACCGGCTGTGTGGAGAGGGGGAACATGCTGCATGGGCAACAGCTTGATCTCCATATAACTGTGCCCAAGCTCGCGCCCTGGAGAGGACACTCCAGCTTCACCCTATAGGTGTCGGCAAAACACGGGAAGTAGCAGTTACCGGTTATAAGCCTTTTGCCTAATTGGCGTAGGGCATGGCGCCAGGGGCTACTTCCGACAGTGGGAGAGGTTCTAGGATCTCACTGGACAGCTACCGCCCGCTTCAAACTGGGCAGCCCCCAGTCAATAAGGTGTTGTCCCGCCACTGTCTGCTTTCCCCATTGGGTGCATGGGGATTAGGGTCAAACCCGAACTGCGGACAGAAAATTTTGCACCAAGCAATTATCGAAAAAAATAGAAATAAGCAAACTCTCAGATTGGGATGCTGGAACGTCCGGACTATGTTGACTGGACTATCCGAAAACCTACAGGATGTAAACGATGTAAGGAAGACAGCCATAATTAATGATGAGCTTAAACGACTTCAGGTGGATATAGCTGCACTTCAGGAAACGCGCCTGGCGGGCTCTGGAACGGTGAGCGAGAAGGACTACACATTTTATTGGCAAGGGAAAGATCTTAATAAAGCTAGAGAACACGGAGTAGGTTTTGCGGTCAAAAAATCGCTAACTAACATGGTTGAACCAGGCGAGAATGGATCAGAACGCCTGTTAACGCTCCGCCTGCAAACTAGCACAGGTCCCATCACCCTTGTCAGTATGTATGCTCCTACTCTGTACTCTGCCTCAGAAGCTAAAGATGAGTTCTACGAGAATCTAGCAGCAGTAATCAAAAGCATACCTAGGCAAGAACAGCTTGTTCTCCTTGGTGACTTTAACGCTAGAGTGGGTGCCGATAATGTTTCATGGCCTTCATGTCTGGGCAGGTTTGGTATTGGCAAGATGAATGAAAATGGACAACGGCTCTTAGAGTTGTGCGTCCACCATGATCTCTGCGTGACCAACACCTACTTTGAGACAAAACCCCAGCATAAGGTGTCATGGAGACACCCACGATCCAAGCAATGGCACCAACTTGACCTGATTCTCGTCAGAAGGCCACTCCTCAGGTCTGTGCTCTCCACGCGCTCGTACCATAGTGCAGACTGTGACACAGATCACTCCTTGGTTTGCTGCAAAATCAGAGCACAACCAAGAAAACTCTATCGTGTCAGACATGAAGGGAAACCACGCATTGATACCAGCAAGATGTCAGACCCTTTCATGATCGCTCAATTCACTGCGACCTTCAAGAAAGTGCTCAGTAGCCCTCAGCATGGTGATACTATTACAGAGAACTGGGAGCATCTACGGAACATCATTCAAAGTACTGCACTTGCCACCTTTGGTAAGAAAACAGCAAAGTCAAATAACTGGTTTGACGCTTCATCAGATGTGATGGCACCTGTTATTGAAGCTAACCGCAGTGCTATGAATGAATACAAACGTTCACCGAGTGCCAGAACCCTACAGATCCTGAGGGCTACGAGAAGCAAAGTTCAACAAACTGCTCGACGCTGTGCAAATGACTATTGGCTCCAGCTCAGTGAGAGCATCCAGATCGCAGCGCAAACAGGCAACATTAGACAAATGTATGACGGTATAAAGAAAGCACTTGGCCCCCATAAAAGTAAGACGGCACCGCTAAAAACCATCAGCGGAGAGAAGCTAACCGATAAGGGTAAGCAGATGGAGAGGTGGGTCGAGCACTACTCTGAGCTTTACGCTAGAGACAATACTGTTACGCCTGCAGCACTTGATGCTGTCAATAGTCTGCCAACTATGGAGGAGCTGGATGCCGAACCAACATTAGAGGAACTCAGTAAGGCCATTGATGGCTTGGCCTCTGGCAAAGCACCAGGCAGTGATGGGATTCCTCCTGATTTAATCAAATGCTGTAAGAGCACGCTATTACATCCCCTGCATAGGATGCTGTGCCAGTGCTGGGAAGAGACAACTATTCCTCAAGACATGCGAGATGCCAAGATTGTAACACTGTATAAAAATAAAGGAGACAGAAGTGATTGCAATAACTACAGAGGCATCTCTCTTCTTAGTATTGTTGGTAAGGTTTTTGCCAAAGTCATCTTAATGCGACTACACAAGTTAGCTGAGCGCATATATCCAGAGGCACAGTGTGGATTCCGAGCTGGCAGATCAACAACAGACATGATCTTCTCTCTCCGCCAGCTTCAGGAAAAATCAAGAGAGCAGAAAAGACCATTATATATCGCCTTTATAGACCTCACAAAAGCATTCGACCTGGTTAGTAGGGATGGACTCTTTAAAATCCTCCTGAAAATAGGCTGCCCTTCTAAAATGCTGGAAATGATAAAGTCATTCCATGACGACATGAAGGGAACAGTCCAATATGCTGGAAGCACGTCACAGCCCTTTGATATACGAAGTGGCGTTAAACAAGGCTGTGTTCTGGCTCCGACCCTCTTCGGAATCTTCTTTGCCTTACTCTTGAAACATGCATTCAGAGATGCAACTGAAGGAATATGCCTTCACCCTAGGTCAGATGGCCGTCTGTTTAATCTTTCAAGGCTGAAGGCAAAAACAAAAATCAGAAGGGTCACTATAAGAGACTTGTTGTTCGCTGATGATGCTGCAGTCGTCACTCAAAGCCAACAGGAGCTTCAGAGCTTCATGAATCGCTTCACTAAAGCATGCAAGGACTTTGGCCTCACAATAAGTCTAAAGAAAACGAATGTGCTGAGTCAGGATGTGGGTGCTGCACCAGTTATCACTATCGATAACTATGAATTGGCAGTGGTGCACCACTTCACATACCTAGGGTCTACCATCAATGACAAACTCTCACTGGATACAGAAATCGACAGCCGCATTGGCAAAGCTGCAGCTACCTTTGCCCGCCTCACATCGCGTGTTTGGGGAAACTCTAAACTCACAATGAAGACCAAAGCTGCGGTATATAATGCCTGCGTCACCAGCACACTCATCAGGGGCGCATTCCCATAGTCAGTTATGACTGAAGGGGCTATTATTATTATTATTTGAATTTATCTAAATAAATTAAAACAACTATTATATAAAGTATTTAAATATGAAACAATGAACTTCCGAGACAAATTTGGCGAATACAACCAATTACTTCAATAGTCTTCTTTAGCATGAAAGAATTAGTTTTGCCCAAAATGTTCAACAGATCAATGTAAAGTCTGTTTTTTTTTTCTTCATTTTAAGTAAATCCTCATAATAAAAAATGCTTTTCGTTATAATTTTTTTCTATCCTTGACTTAGCTTACTGCCGCCCGTGAGAAAAGAATCCAAACATATTATTCGGAATGTGTTCAATTAATAGCAAGCTGTCCTTGCCTTGAGTAAGTGAGGGTCGCTGAAATACAGACATCTTGTAGCAGATAACTAAAGCACATATGTGCCCATTTCTTGGTATATCTTTCTTCTTTCTTTATTTTAAGACGCATTTTATGAAGCATCGTACTGAAGAGTTTACTGTTTATTGTTTGAAAGTATCGGCTACCGGTTGATCAATCACTTTTTGCACCTTATTCACGTTTTAGCTTAATGAATGAAAAATGTCGAGTAATGAGAACATAAACCTTTTATAGAGAAAGAACGAAGTATGAAGTAGGGAAGAAATAAGATTCAATAAATGAAGAAAGCGAAATGGAACTAGAGATGTTCTATCAATCAATACACTTTAGCTCCCCAAGGAGCATAGGCCTTCATGAAACACATGCCAAGTCTTCCTGTCCGGTGCCATCCGCTCAAGTTCTTTCCATGTTTTCCTCATCATTTTCACCTCTGTTTCCAGTTCTCTTCTCCATGTGTTTTTTTTTTGGGTCTACCTCTACCTATCTTTCTCTGTGGATTCCAGAACAAGGACTGCCTTGTAATGCTATCAACAGGTTTCCTCAATGTGTGTCCTATCCATCGCCAGCGTCTTCTTCTCAACTCTTGTTCCAGTGGCACTTGTCTGGTTCTTGTCATCAATTCCACATTTGTGACTTTATCATACCATTTCAGTCCTTCTATTCTACGCAAGCACCCGTTTATAAAAGTCTGTAGCTTTTTGGTTGTTGTTTTTGTTGTTCTCCATGTCTCAGAGCCATACAATAGGACTGACTAGAGATGTTCTAGAAAACAAAAAAGAAGCAGAAGAAGAAGAAGATAGGGAATGGTCTCAGAACGAAAACGATTGTGGTATTAGGGAATTGATAACGACGCAGAAGCTGATGTTTCTGGTGAGCATATTATGACGAGTCTCAACTGACCGTATTCCCAGAGCTAATCTCTTACATACAGAGATCCATCACCTGCTTTTATCTGTAACCTTCTCTGCAGACGATGAGGCTGACCCCAGACTACTTTCTTCCCTGTAGGCCAAACACCACTTAGAATTCTTGGCTCACTTAAAGCTGACAAACAGCTGTTACACCGGCGCCTGTCAGGTCCGATTACAGGTTCCTCTTCTTTAAGGGCTGCACTAAACAGCGAACAACATCCATTCGCGATACAGTTTAATATTTCGATTCTCCACTCTCTTCCATGTCTTGCTGTTAGACAGACTGGAATCCTCTCTTTTTTCCCCTCACTTATTTTTTTTTATTTTTTTACATTTTGACTACTGGTACAAACGTATCCAAGACCTTCTGGTCTCATGACAAGCACAATGGAAGATGAGTGAAAAAAATAGTACCAATGCAGAAAATGCCGTTGGTTAGTGAAGTGTTAAGCTTCACTACATTAGGTTCAGCTTTATGAATGCAGAGTGAACAGTTCCCTTCCCTAACGCAAGAGCAGAGTCAGGTCCCCATTTACAGCTGGGTATGTTATAGCGTGGCGCGACCTGGTTTTGAATCCGGTAACTTTGCCACTCGACGCTCAGAAGTCGACTGCCTTTTTATAATATGTAATAAGCCTCTTTAACTAATTGGCCTCTGCCATGACGTGATCAAAAAGACCATTATGATTGTCTTAGCTTGTAGGTTAGACTTCATATTATATTTATATTATGAGCACAATAGACGACACATTATACTGACATATATGGTCACCATAAACTTCACATTATATTAACGTGTACGAACACCTATAAACTTCCCATTATATTAACATGTACGAACACCATAAACTTCACATTATATTAACATGTACGAACACCATAGACTTCCCATTATATTAACACGTACGAACACCATATACTTCACATTATATTAAATTGTACGAACACCATATACTTCACATTATATTAACATGTACGAATACCTGTCGTAGATTTTTCGATAGGAGTATTAAGACTTAGGTTGGTCCCTTCTGAATAGATTAGAATATGTGATATACACAGTGAGAGTTAGAAAAAAAAAATAGATTTTCCCAAGAGTGCAGTGGTAGCGAATCAAATAGAGCTGTCCCCTGAAAAAAAAAAACAAGAATCTTCTCTCTCTCTCAGGCCTATCTTCTACGACAGATATATATAAGAGTCAGACAGACTATTGACAACATATGTTACTATGTATGAACATACCACTCACGTGCACACGTCTTCAGGTGACAACAGTTAGACACACAGACGTGGGAAAACTATAACAATACTTATTTAAATATTTGAACGAGCTGACCAACGCACTGATTTAGTTCAAGAGAGATTTTATTTATCATGTAAAATCTTCTCACAACACCAAAGAAATACATCAAGGAAAAACATATACAAATAGTCATAAAATATCAAGAAAATGCTACAAGGGTGATAGCCCCGCTATGATCTTAACTCTAGGTTTAGCCCACAGCCCCGTTAGGATGACAGATGATGGCCCAAAAAGTTATAGATGCATGTGGTTAGAGTCTAGTATTGTCCCCCTTTGAAGGTATAGACTGACTTTGACAGCAGTATCTATTCTAACGTAACACGTTACTTAAGCAGCAAATCTCGCCTAAGGAAAAAAAACACATATAACAAATGAGGGTATTATACAACGAACCTCCTTCCGTCACTTTCACTCGATTCTTTCATCAGGGCCCTGATATACTTACAATCGGGTTGTGGTTTCGCCGGCTGGCGCAAATTTTGGACACTCACACTTTTTATCTGTTACTGCTTCAGGCGATAGTTATTTCAGATTAAAGTTAATGTCACTTGACTCCCGAGGTAAGAATTAGGCTTAAACGAGCACAAAATGTCAGAACACGAAGTTTCCCTTAATTAGGAAGATGACCGGTGGACAACCTCTCTCAAAACAGAAATTATTGGTTCCCCACTCACTTGTCAACAATGTCGGAAAGTTTATGTCATAGATTGTAATTATTCTCGCCGCCAGGCAGAAAATTTACGTAGAGTTTATGGAAGAAATTAAGATCTGGTTCACAGGCCCAGTATTTATCATTACAGTCTTTGAAAAAGCCCGTTAGTGGGATATGGTATTACTGTCTAACTTGCACCGTCAGATCAGTGTTACTTGAGAAACCCACGTGGTTCAAAATAAGGACTGTCTATTTCTTCACAATTATGAACTCTTATTAAATGCTGGTAAAGTTCGGGTCACCCCCAGTATTTCACTGTATAAAAAGAAAAGCACATATAAATCATTTTCATATTATGTTCCCAATATAACTTACATTTAAAACAGCGAGCCTACAGCGTGACTTATATTTAAACTTCCGGTGAAATAAGTTATATAAAATCGATCATCAGGAATTTAGGAATATGGTGCGTATTCCGTCAATATTCGCTGATGTCGCGTCTAGCATTTTATAAGTTTGATATAAAATATTCTCGTCTGAGTATTAGCCGTTAAATTAAATTCCTTATAGCTACTAGTTTGTTAAGCTTAGAAATATTATTTATTCTGCCTTCCACTGTATGCGTCACTAGAAAATAATACAGACTTATAAATTATACACTCAGTTCAAAAGAAACTAGTTAAAATGAAATGAGCGATTTAACGCTTTAAACACTTTAAACCCTACACACAATACTAGATATATAATATTAATATACCTCAAGCACAGCACTACGATGTCACAACGAAACTAAGAGATATCACTTATAAATTTAAGTGTTCTAGAACGAAGTGCCCTCGTCTACTGTAAAATGTAGAATGAGTGAAGTGAGTTACAAACTCGGGCCAATATCTTAAAATTAGACAAAGGGCCCCTAACTTATTTCGCTAAGCGAAATTATCTCCCTTACTCCCAACATTTACGTCAGCTTCACGCGTGTCGTAACTGCCACCTACTGACCACGATGTACGCGTGTCAGTTTCAAATCCCAGACAGCCTGTCTGCGGTGCGGAACGATTTTCACGCTACGCCGGAGCTATTTCGACGAAACGCTCGCAGTTTCTGCAAACTGTAGACAGCTGTCTGTCTGCCATGCCCCGATGGAGCGAATTCTCACACCCCCCCCCCCCCGGGGACACTGGTCAGTCAGCGCTCTGACCGGAAAAAACTGCAGACGAATGTCTGGCGAGGACCGTATATTCACAGCTATCGTTCGACCGGCAGAGCTGACATCTACGTAATCAAGTTACTCGTGCGATTCTCAGTTTTGAGAAAAGAAACAGGTACAGTTTGAGAATACAGAAGAAAATATTTTCCGCACCCGAGTGATGCGAAAAATACAGGAAAAACAAGTACGGAAAGATAATAAATAAGAGGATTTGGGCGAGAGAATAGGAAGAAGATGTAGGTAATTTAATGATATAAAGACCTACGTGACAATACCATAGACGTCACTTTACATTAACATGTATGAACACCGTTCTTTGACCAAACCACCACAGAACTTCGCTTCCTGTACTGAAAATATGAAGAGCCGTTCCACTCCAATCTCATGTCTTTGTGACGAATCAGTTGTGCACTTTTCATAACTGTCGTTCTCTCCGGCAGTATCACTTCATTTTTCTCACTCATCGGCCTATTATTTGGCATTTTATGCCCTACATTTTCGCTCTGACCACTCCCGAGACTTGCTTACGTCTCGCCAGGTGAATCGTAATAATACAAGACTAATTAGACAGGTCATCGAATAATACTTTTATCATTTGAGTCGTCTAGCCGCCTTTGATTGAGACGATCCGTGTTGATACAAGGTGGCTCGCACGAGCGATGGAAAGAAAGCCAGATTAGCTGTCTAAGAAATCCGTCTGAGGAATGTACGCGACCACAGGTGATATATGTAATCGCTTCCACTGCACCATCTCTGTATGAATATTACAAGATAACATGTCAGAGGAGACAATATGGGCGGAAGGTAGTAGCCCAGGAAATAAGTCCAGCAATGTTTTTGTGAGTTTGTACAAATACAATCGAAAGTATTACGACATATGTGGAAGAGGTCACGCGCTTAAATTTTAAAAAATTGATATTTTAAAACACGCTGGGGACAGAAATGATTTAACACCCCGACCCACATAGTTCTAAAGAGCTTACCATTGGTTTAATTTGAGAGCCGGAATAGACTTGACTTTCATTGGCAAGTTGGTATAAAAGTACAATCTGGGATTTGAACTGAGAAATGGAAGTATAATCTAGCAAAATAGGAGAAACAGATCAGACTGCATCGCAACGCCAAATTAGCAACTCTCAGGAGCCAGAGAGACATCGGACTAAGAATTCAAAAATTAAAAGTAACAGATCAAAGTATTTGGGCGTCTTTATAACTGTAGTGGGTTTGATGGTATTGTATGATGGTGATATTACTAAATGTAATGTATGAGGCCAGCTGTGAAGGCTCCTGAGATAAAATGTAGTTGTGAATTGTCAGAAGGCCTTTCTTGCTACCACTACGACCTCACACTCAATTTTTTTTTCTTAATGAATGTAGCTATGTAAAATGTCTAGGGTAATGATATGTAATGTGGTGTGATAGTTATAGATACACCCACAGATATTTAAGCAGACTAATAATATTTAACAAATATTATAATACACTGAACTAACTCAAGAGTGTAAAATTTTTGATAGAATTATATTACATTTATTTGTTCTGGATCAAGTTTTATGTTGACCAGAACTTTTTTTTTTAAAAAAAGGATTTAAAAATTATGAAAGAAATGCATGGAATGTTACATAATAAATGCAAGAGTGTACATATATAAGTACTAGACTAGTTAGTTTTATTAAAATGTTCTAGTAGTCATCTACTTGGGAGGATAGTTAATGCTTGTGCTGTTGGGGTGGCCTCATCACAACTGTCTATATTGACTACACAGTGTCCAGTAAATTACAGGAATTTTATGGGGTATTAGTAACTAAAAGGCGTTGGTGAACTTCCAGCAGACCAGAGGCTCACTCAACTTGCATATGTAGCTCTGGTGCTGAAATCTGGTGGTCCCACCTCTCCGTGCTGGCGGGCAATAATAGTGGTCTCTGTCACAACGTACTGCACAGATACACTCGAGTAAAATCACCAACTGAATGGACACCGCCTTGTTGACAGCTGAAACTCACAGCTCTGCAATCAAAGTATTGGCTATGTGTCAAAATTCTATTCTCTACCCACGTCTGGACACAACACGGACACAACAACCACATCATACAGACAGGTCAGATCTCTCTGACCAAACAGCACATTTACCATGGTGGTTTTACATCAGATAGGTCCTCCCAGACTATAGATTCTGAAAAATATTTATTAGTTTCCTTCCCTAAAAGTGATAGGTAATATGTTTCATTATTCTCAACACTTGATCTGTCTTTCCTAACCCTTGCTGGAGTTTATGTATATTGTTGGTCCCTAGACCCTGACTTGGGCGGGGGGTCTAGAGCAAATCCCTACTTGTTTGTAAGGCTAGATTATGATATGGCAGTATCAAATCACTCGAACATTAAACAATATTCAAAATATATAAAGAAATAATTTCAATCTTACCAGATTATGAATAAAGAACACAGAAATGCTAGCAAAACTCAGCTGAGCTGCTGGCTATAGTATGGCGTCCCTGAACTTATTTCACTTTCTTTCATTTGGAAATCACCACACTTTAAAATACTGTGTCTATCATCGAACAACTATTGAGGAATGGCCCCACTTGCGCGTCTGAGCGCCGATAAAATGATTGTCTGTGGCAAATCACTGCCTAGGTTTATTTCAAATTCAAATTTCCTACCCTAAAGTCATTTCAGTCATGCTTCAGTCAAGTATGGATGTTTATCTGTTAGTCTGTCCGTCTCTACTTGTTTTTTTTTCAAAAACGTACTTGATTTTTGAACCAACCTTTCTCTCCCCTCCAAAATTTTGTCGTTAAAAGTTATATTTAGACACAGCTCCCACCAATGTCCCTTCGCTTCCCTACTAAGTAGATTTGAACACCTGCGTCTCGAGGTCGTGTTTTTTTTGTGTGCAAATAGCGACACTTTTTATTCCATACAGTCTGTCGCTGATGTGAACAACACTGTCTTTTGTCATTATCTTCAATATTACCTATCCGTCTGTAAAATTAAGAACATATTAGTTCACTGCTCAGAATGGGCCATCCGGCCAGCTAATTTTTATATTCCTAACATTAATATTACGAAAAAGTTACTTTTTAATTTTTGTAATATTCCAAACATCTGCGTTCTGCCGCGAATTCAAATCAAAGGCTTGGTATCGCAAAAGCGACCAATAAATGACTGTGGCGTAACATATCCAAGGTCCCTTCTGTCGAGTTCCTTACTTGATGTCAACTTGGGAAACGTGACTTTTCTCCGTTTTCCCCCCAATTGCGTCTCCTTAGCCTTTCTAGTCTCACGCAATCTTTCCAGTCATATTTTTTCCTTTTTATCCGCCGTTCCCCTCCTGTCTAGCAAGTCAATTTTTATGGAGGGTGATGACCCGCGGTCTGGGCGATCATGTACTATCAGCAGCCTACGCATTATGTTTTTATCCTTACATGTTATCTTTGGAGGTATTTTACCGTTGTATCTCTGTCAATTTCACTACACATCTCCCCACTTGAAAACATGCCTATGGCAAGTTCCAAAACCAGCGATACACATAGGTAAAATTACTCCTCACGTCTGCCACTACTCTAATTTTGATCACAGGGGTGCCGACTGAGGAAATCTGCACCGACATTCAATTTGCCTGGGATATATTGGATACTGAACTGATAAGGTTGAAGCAATAAAGACCACCTCAGCAATCTTGCGTTTTCATGCTTAGCCTGAGATAAGAATACGAGAGGCTGATGGTCCGTCTCCACCACAAAAGTCCTACCATACAGATAGATTTGAAACTTCTTTATTGCCCAGATTAACGCTAAACATTCTTTTTCGCTTGTGGAGTATCCTTGTTCCGCCTTATTCAATTTACGGCTTGCATAAGCGACTGGTTTCAGTTCCCCATCAGGTGAAGATGATCTTTGCAACAAAGCCCCTCCTAGTCCTACATTACTTGCATCGGTTCTTAAGACAAAGTCCTGTGTCAAATCAGGCAGTTTGAGAATAGGCTTGCTAGTGAGTTTTTCCTTTAACTCTTGGAACGCTAGTTCACATTGTGCAGTCCAAATAATTTTATCTGGAAGTCCCTTGCGAGTCAGATCAGTCAGAGGAGCACAAATAGCGTTAAAATTCTTGATGTATTTCTGATAAAATCCGCATAACGACACAAATGATCGCACGTCCTTTTTTGTTTGCGGCCTAGGTGCTCTCTGCAGTTTTTCCAAGTTCTTAGGATCAGGGGTCATATTACCCTGATATACAGTGTGTCCCAAGAATTCCAACTCTTTGCATCCAATACAACATTTTGTTGGCCTAGCAGTTAAGTTCGCCTCCCGAAGTCTATCAAACAACATCTCCAGAGCTTCAATGTGTTCTTCAAATGTCTCTGTGGCGACGAGAATATCATCCTTGAAATTCGTGATACATGGGTTATTCAGGGGATCCAACAATTTGCGCATCATCCTTGAAAACACACTCGGAGCATTTTTCAGTCCGAATGGTAGCATATTGAATTCATAATGTCCATCCGAAGTGCTAAAAGCCAAATAAGGTCTCACTTCAGGCTTCACTGGGATCTGGTAATAGCCTTTACTAAGATCCACCTTTGAAAAGTATTTTGCCTTGTTCAGTCTGGCAAATAACTGTTTTGTGTCTGGTAATGGATCCACTTGTCCTTCTGTGACAGCATTCAGTTTCCTGTAATCTATGCACAGTCTGTGTTCCCCAGACGGTTTTCTCAACAAAACGACACTAGAACTAAAAGATGATTCACTGTGCGAAATAATCCCCTCCTTCAACAAATACTCTATTTCTTCCTTCAATGCCTTCTCCTTCGCGAACGGAATAGAATAGGCTCTCATACAGATTGGGTTTGAGTCTACCAGTTTCATGTCATACTGTAGCAAATTTGTATGGCCTGGTTTATCTGTTAATACATCTGTATGTTCCTCCAGAACCTGTTGAACTCTCTCCCTCTGGTTTTTAGTCAGGTGCTTACTGACTTTTACCTGTGCTGCGGTTTCACAAGGATGTAATGGGTATTCATGTGAGGTGAGTGGTTCTTTTTGCATCTGGGTTGCAATAGCCAAGGTCAATAAGGGGGTGCTTTCCTGGAGTGGTCTGTCCAGATACTTCTTTAACAGGTTTACATGATAAACTTTCTCCTTCCCCTTTTTGTCAATTTTATAGTTTGTTCTAGACACCTTCTCTAGAACCGTATATGGACCTTGCCAACCAATTTGTAATTTATTCTGGCTTCCGGGTAGTAGAAGCAGCACCTTCTCTCCGACTGCCAGTTCCCTGTCCTTTGCCTTCCTATTAAAATATGCTGCATGTTTCTTCCTGGCTTGCTTCAAATTATCATTTGCCAGTTTCCATCCAGCTTTCAAACGAGTGGTCAGTTCGTTCACGTATTGATACGATGAGGTAACAGTCTCTTCCGCCTTCTCATCTGTCCAGGTCCTTAATAGAGCTTCTAATGGACCTTTTATTGGCCTCCCAAATAGCAGAGTTGCGGGAGCCATCCCGGTTGAACTATGTGGTACCTCCCGGTACGCAAACAATGCGGCGGGCAGGAATTGATCCCACAGATCCGGTTTTTCGTGTGCCAGCTTTCTCAGGATAGAAATGAGAGTCCCGTTGAACCTCTCTACCTGGCCGTTCCCTTGTGGATGGTACGGACTACAATGAAAGTGTCTGGCTTGAAATAGCTTAAAAACTTCTTCCGTTAGTTTCCCCTTGAACTGAGAACCATTATCCGTCAAGATTTGATGCGGGAATCCTAATCGGGTAAATATTGTAAGTAGTGCCTCTGCTACATGTTTTGAATCAATTGATGGCAGGGCTACCGCCTCTCCCCACATAGAACAAGTGTCCACCAGAGTAAGGATGTAACTGTTCCTCCTCTTGGTCCGAGTGAGAGGTCCTACAATATCCACTGCAACCCTCTCAAAAGGTGTTCCCACTATGGGCATTTCCCCTAGAGTTGCAGGAGCAGTCCAGTGCTTTGGAGCTACCCTTTGACATTCTGGGCAGGATTTGACATATCTTTTTATATCTTCCGTTATCCCTGGCCAAAAGTAATGACAAGCTATACGCTGTCCTGTGGCGCTGATCCCCATGTGACCACTGAAGGGAATCGCATGCCCGAGTTCCATCACTTTATCTCTATATGAAGTGGGAAGAACCAGCTGGTTGTGACCATTTGTTCCAGTTCCGGCCTTCCTGTATAAGAGTTTGTTCTTCATGAAATATTCCCCCTTGCTCGGAGGTGTGTGGCATTTGGGCAATTTTTTAAAACAGGGCTTGAGTGTCCTATCCTCAGCCTGCGCCTTCCTCATCTCCTCTGGATGAGCATTTATAGGTTCACCTTCTTCCTCCTTCTTCTGTGACCTGGTCTGCACTGTCGCCATGATCACAGGTTTCTCGGGATTCCCCAAGAAGACGTATCTACACCCCAATATCAGAGGGTAGATTGGTTCATCTATCACTGCTGCTCTGATTTCTCCCTCCACATAGCGAGTTTTCACCGTTATCCTTGCGATGGGAAGTGTCATGAGTGGTATGTCCTTAGTCGCCCCTTGTATTTCCACTGTCTCTGTGGTATACTGACTTGGGTCCACTAGGCTAGACTTCACAACTGAATCATAATCCAAACCTGTATCATAAAGGCACCTTATGGTGACCCCATTACAAATAACATCCTCACAAACTGGGGGGTGATAAGGTTCCTGTTGTCCATTAGGATTAACCTTTAATCTTCGCGTCCCCGACTTCATTGCAGCAATGTTTGAAGGTTTCCTTCTACAAAATTCGGTGTTATGGTTATCCTTCTTGCACCATTTACACCATCTTTTTCCTTGGTTCAACGGTTTTCTTTCATTGAACTTTTGGTCATTGAACTGTGAGTTTCTGTCGCGATAGTCATTTCTTGGCCGCTCAAAGTTTGTCCTACCTTTATTTCCCTGCTCTCTATTATCAAATTTATTAAATTGCTGTGGAGCTTTAAAATTGTCTATGTGCTTCTTTTTAGCACCACTTACCTCTGCCTGAGCTGCCTGATACCTCTCAGCAACATTTAAAATTTCCCCCAACTTCTCTGCACCTTGTTCCATGAGAAATTTTCTCATGTCTGGAGCCATGGACTCTCTCAATTGCTCAATCATGATCATTTCTTTAAGATCTTGGGTCTTCCCCAGAGCCGTCCATTTCTCCAAATAGGTTTCTAGTCTAGCAGAGAATTGGTGGTATGTCTCCCCAGACAACAGTTTGGCATTTCTAAATTTCTTACGATAAAATTCACCATTCTTCTCGTACCTTAATAACAAAGCCTGCTTTAACATGTCATAATTGTCTTGGTCTTCCCTGTTCATTTTGGCAAATACTTCATAAGAAGTACCTCTCAATCCCTGTGATAGCTTTAAACTCTACCTCTCTCTCTCTAACCCATATGTAGTAGCTAATAACTCAAAACGTCCTAGGTACCCCTCTATGTCATCGTCTTTTTCAACAAAATGGTCTAAATGAAACCCCATAGCTGAGTTTGAGGCTCCCAGACTGGGCGTAGCATCTGAGGCAAAACGGCTGGCACCATTTTCAGGAGCCGGGCCTTGTAATTCCAGCTCCCTTAGTCGTAATTCGTGCTCCCTTTGCAACCTTCTATCTTCTGCCTCCCTTTCGGCAGTCAACCTTTTTTCTTCTGCCTCCCTTTGCTGTCGTTTTTCTTCTGCCTCCCTTTGCTGTCGTTTTTCTTCTGCCTCCCTTTGCTGTCGTTTTTCTTCTGCCTCAATCTGCAGCCTCTTAATTTCTCTATCAGCCTCAATTTGTAACCTCTTCTCTTCAGCTACCTTTCTATCTTCCCTTTCAATATATTTATCACATTCAGCCGTTACATATTGAATTAAAATCTGACCATCCATTCCCATCTCCTTTGCGGTCAGCACAGCAGCTGATCGGAATTTTGCTAGCTCCGCCATACTTTTCAGACAATATAATAATATACAAGCTAAATCTCTAACCAGTAAATACACTAAGTACTTCTTATGACTATAGTCTAACTAATTCTAACTAACCAGTTAACTAATTAATTATCACTGGCTGTGAAGATTCACCAACTTTTATCTGCAGGGACACTTTTAATTTTAAAGGGAATTTCACAATTTTTTTTTCCCTAATTTTATTTCTCCAACCAGGAGATCCTAATATTACTGTTGGGCTAATTATCCCTGGACAAGACCCCAATGTATGTAGTGGGTTTGATGGTATTGTATGATGGTGATATTACTAAATGTAATGTATGAGGCCAGCTGTGAAGGCTCCTGAGATAAAATGTAGTTGTGAATTGTCAGAAGGCCTTTCTTGCTACCACTACGACCTCACACTCAATTTTTTTTCTTAATGAATGTAGCTATGTAAAATGTCTAGGGTAATGATATGTAATGTGGTGTGATAGTTATAGATACACCCACAGATATTTAAGCAGACTAATAATATTTAACAAATATTATAATACACTGAACTAACTCTAGAGTGTAAAATTTTTGATAGAATTATATTACATTTATTTGTTCTGGATCAAGTTTTATGTTGACCAGAACTTTTTTTTTTCAAAAAAAGGATTTAAAAAATTATGAAAGAAATGCATGGAATGTTACATAATAAATGCAAGAGTGTACATATATAAGTACTAGACTAGTTAGTTTTATTAAAATGTTCTAGTAGTCATCTACTTGGGAGGATAGTTAATGCTTGTGCTGTTGGGGTGGCCTCATCACACCTGTCTATATTGACTACACAGTGTCCAGTAAATTACAGGAATTTTATGGGGTATTAGTAACTAAAAGGCGTTGGTGAACTTCCAGCAGACCAGAGGCTCACTCAACTTGCATATGTAGCTCTGGTGCTGAAATCTGGTGGTCCCACCTCTCCGTGCTGGCGGGCAATAATAGTGGTCTCTGTCACAACGTACTGCACAGATACACTCGAGTAAAATCACCAACTGAATGGACACCGCCTTGTTGACAACTGAAACTCACAGCTCTGCAATCAAAGTATTGGCTATGTGTCAAAATTCTATTCTCTACCCACGTCTGGACACAACACGGACACAACAACCACATCATACAGACAGGTCAGATCTCTCTGACCAAACAGCACATTTACCATGGTGGTTTTACATCAGATAGGTCCTCCCAGACTATAGATTCTGAAAAATATTTATTAGTTTCCTTCCCTAAAAGTGGATAGGTAATATGTTTCATTATTCTCAACACTTGATCGGTCTTTCCTAACCCTTGCTGGAGTTTATGTATATTGTTGGTCCCTAGACCCTGACTTGGGCGGGGGTCTAGAGCAAATCCCTACTTGTTTGTAAGGCTAGATTATGATATGGCAGTATCAAATCACTCGAACATTAAACAATATTCAAAATATATAAAGAAATAATTTCAATCTTACCAGATTATGAATAAAGAACACAGAAATGCTAGCAAAACTCAGCTGAGCTGCTGGCTATAGTATGGCGTCCCTGAACTTATTTTCACTTTCTTTCATTTGGAAATCACCACACTTTAAAATACTGTGTCTATCATCGAACAACTATTGAGGAATGGCCCCACTTGCGCGTCTGAGCGCCGATAAAATGATTGTCTGTGGCCAATCACTGCCTAGGTTTATTTCAAATTCAAATTTCCTACCCTAAAGTCATTTCAGTCATGCTTCAGTCAAGTATGGATGTTTATCTGTTAGTCTGTCCGTCTCTACTTGTTTTTTTTTTCAAAAAACGTACTTGATTTTTGAACCAACCTTTCTCTCCCCTCCAAAATTTTGTCGTTAAAAGTTATATTTAGACACAGCTCCCACCAATGTCCCTTCGCTTCCCTACTAAGTAGATTTGAACACCTGCGTCTCGAGGTCGTGTTTTTTTGTGCAAATAGCGACACTTTTTATTCCATACAGTCTGTCGCTGATGTGAACAACACTGTCTTTTGTCATTATCTTCAATATTACCTATCCGTCTGTAAAATTAAGAACATATTAGTTCACTGCTCAGAATGGGCCATCCGGCCAGCTAATTTTTATATTCCTAACATTAATATTACGAAAAAGTTACTTTTTAATTTTTGTAATATTCCAAACATCTGCGTTCTGCCGCTGAATTCAAATCAAAGGCTTGGTATCGCAAAAGCGACCAATAAATGACTGTGGCGTAACATATCCAAGGTCCCTTCTGTCGAGTTCCTTACTTGATGTCAACTTGGGAAACGTGACTTTTCTCCGTTTTCCCCCCCAATTGCGTCTCCTTAGCCTTTCTAGTCTCACGCAATCTTTCCAGTCATATTTTTTCCTTTTTATCCGCCGTTCCCCTCCTGTCTAGCAAGTCAATTTTTATGGAGGGTGATGACCCGCGGTCTGGGCGATCATGCACTATCAGCAGCCTACGCATTATGTTTTTATCCTTACATGTTATCTTTGGAGGTATTTTACCGTTGTATCTCTGTCAATTTCACTACAATAACTTAAAAGAGAACCCGCATTTTAAAATACAAAGACTGGATACTTAAAGAATCAGAATCAAGTCATAAGAGGAATAATAAAATTTTCCATACCACTGTTCGAAACATCCATTCAAAGTGCTGTGTCCATACATCTGTGCGAGGAGATTGTATATCCCATTTGGGGCAAGTTGTGAACATACAGTTTAAAATGTGAATTGTGACATGTCTGTACTTGCTAATCGGTTATACCAGTCATAGGAGGCTGGCAACCTCAAAATATGAAAATAGTATACTCATAAACCCCTACAGCAAACGTTGGTGATTGCTTATTGCTAGTCGTACAGAAAACCGACATCAGATGTGACCCTAGACTCCGAATGGAGCAGTGAGAAGTGATGATTACATCACTTGTGCCTAAAGTGTAAAGTATCATTTTGTGAGATATATGTACCTTGTTAAGTGTAATTCAGGCAAGCCATTGCCCTCGCGCTGTTTAGACACATTTTCCCTATTTAAGTGACCAGAAGAATAACGGTGATTTCTAATCATATTCCCTGAGTTATGCTGTGTATACTCAGGGATAATAATTATTTAGAGAGGCTAACATTGGTGGGTGGACAGTGAGACAATGCGCCTGTTAATTTGCAGCCCACAAATGTGCTTAGCAGAGGCATTTGCTCTTTATTTTGTCTAAAGTTCGTGGTACGAACTGCAAGACTAAAGTTTCTACGCCATTAATGTGAGTCAAGATCGAGGATTCAACACTAACCACCTACATTGGACGAGTTGTGTGAAGAAGCGCCGTCATGACAAAAGAATTGACGAAACCACGGCTGCAGGACTCACTTAGACCAGATAAGTTCTTATTAAAGGAAACAGCAAAGGGACACAATTTTTTACAAATCCTCACCCACGTCTCAGTGAAGACAATTTATATACATCTAAAATTCACCATCATTCCATCGTTATTTTAACCTATTAAAAACTAATTGATTTTTAAATTTGTTACATGTTATTTTAAAACAAAATAATCATTGTTGATTCAGTTATTATAGGAATTTTTTTTTTTTTTTTTTTTCGTACGCCCGCTAATACTCGAGGCGAAATCTCAGGTTATTATTTATGTCTAACCTGACATTGATTTTACGTGAGTATCTCTTTATTTCTTGTACAGAGACAGGTGTCCCTCGCCATTCAGGCAAATACTCGCCGATTTCGGAGGTACCCATTGCAGCTGGGTCGGCTCAGGAGCCGCCAGTCCCTGGTCGACGACACTCCTTCAAATGTCCTCGCCAGGTCTCGAGTTAATCCAGTCCAAATCCCGGTCGACGAAAAATCCTCAAATGCAGTCGCCCGGGTTTGATCCTGTATCACCCGGTCGCCAGAGCGGTGTTGTAACCACTACGCTAGCGCGGCTCCCATTATAGGTATCAAAGCAAAGGTATGAGCAAGACCCTTTAATATATATACATCTAGACATATAATTACATCTATAGAGCAAATGCTTATAAAAGAATTTCGCTGGATTTACACCAGCTGGGTGCTTTAACGGGCTAAAACCATTGGTAAATTCTTCACAAAAGGCGACGGATCCGATTTAAGTTAATAGTGCTCTGCCCTATGCAGCATTGTTCTTGACTTCGGAAAACATCTTGTGAACACTACCTTGAGATAGAAGCATCATTATCCTTCTATCTACAACTCTGCCAAGAGTAATCTTGTGCGAAGGTGGACACCTTTGAAGATCATATTAGATACTTTTGAATGTTGGCCACTGGTGGGCCACTACCAGAGCTAAGGGGAGGCAATCCGTGACAGTCTTAAACGAACCAGTGATTTCCAAACTCCTGCAACTACTGAGGCATCCATTTATATCTATGGAAGCGTCGTGACAGTTAATAAATATTACATTTTAACAGTGGCGGCTTTCTTTAATGAGCTGTTGAGCTGCAGCACTCCCTAAGAAAAGGACTGCATACTGCTGTCTCTACTACATTATAATACATAATACGGACAGACCAAAAAATTGAGGTTACACCGGAAGGGTTAAATATAAAAAAAACAAAAAAAATATCTAACACCGTATTGGGGAAAAGTGCTGCAAACGATTACAGCTCAAGTGACCTTGACCTCTTAAAAGCGAATGCTTGTCATACACACAGCTAGAGGCGAACTACGATTGGTTTGAATTTTTTAACCAGAGCTGCAGCCATCCACAGCTCAAGTGCAATGAGCAAATTAAAGGGAAGTTACAATGACAATTTTAAACACGAGAAATAGTAGCATACATGTCCGTGTAACCGGTTTGAGACTCGGGAAGCTGCTACGACTGACAATGATTACTCGTAGTTGCAGTAAACTTTTAAAATAACTTTTCAGAACTTCTTGACAGATTTTAGATGAGATAAGACACTAATCATTTGTGTCTGGGTTGATATTTCACATTGTGGTCACAATTTGTGAGTGTTATGTATAGTATTTTAAATGAATGAACAGTGCAGCACCCCCAATGACAACCCCCTGGAACCGCCACTGCATTTTAACCAAGCCTTTCCAGCAAATACTAAACATTGTGACTAAAGGACTGGTTTGGTTGTAAGGACGATTTTCATTTCACGGACAACTCCATCAGTGCTCCGATCTCCTCCCTTAGATCACACAAGGAGGATCCCAGCACAGTGCACGAACTCCGTAGCACCGGCGAGAATACCAATGTGTGTATATAGGAATCATAAATTCTATAAATATTTTTGTGGTGGGTAGGTTTCCAATTTTTTAAAAATTTTGCCAGGCCAGCTGCCTAACAGCCTACTCTTTGCGATTTGCAACTGCCGTGGGATTTTTAACGTGCGCAACTTGCACACGGGACCTTCTATTTTTCTCCCTTCTTCGGACTAAAGGAAACGCAGGGCAGAATGATCACTACATGTGAGATGAGATGCATGAGACTTGCCGCAAAGGTCACTGTCAGAAAATGATAAATGATAAATCAGCCGGTTAGTGGTGACAACATCGTGAATCACAGCTGAACAGAGAGACACTCAATAAAATGGTACGATTTCTTGTTGGAGTGAAGCCCTATCAGTTACCACTAAGGTCAGCTATCGCCACAATCAGCTACCACAACAATCCAGCTACAAACAGCTACCACCATTTTCAGATACCACCACTTTCAGCTGCCGCCACTTTTAGCTACCACCACATTCAGCTACCAGCACATTCAGCTACCATTACAATCAATTACCACCACAAACAGCTACCATGACAATCAACTACCACCACAATCAGCTATCATCACAATCAGCTACCATTACAATCAACTGCCATCACAATCAGCTACCATTACAATCAACTACCATCACAATCAGCTATGAAAAGCAGCTTACAGAACCCTTTGAGAGTGTGAAATCGATTTGTTTATAGACAAGCTTGTGTTTATAGTTTCCTGCAAAGGTGGTTTATGTAGCAATCTGCTTTACATGATGAGGTTGCCAACCACACGCACAACCTCAAATTAGTCGTCGTATGACAAGCCTGAGACAGCTGTGGACTTATTCTTTCTTTGTCTCAAAAAAGACACCTGGAACTGCACGGGGCGTTCACTGGTTTAAGTGCATGAACAAATTCAGCATTCGAAACAGGAAATGATTACAAGAGTTTACCAACGCAACAAAAGACACAATTTGAATAGTTCAACCAGGTTCCAAAACTGACCCTGCAAGTTACAGTTTGTAACAAGTGACAAAGTTTCAGACCAGTGTTTCTCAAACGGTGTATAATGTCACTCTAGTGTGCGCCGCGCCTAACTGTGCCGCGAAATTTTTGTAAATATATTACATTAAGTATGATTTTTTTCACGATTCGTGTAAAATAAAAGTGATTTTCGAATCTTCAACTTATTTTGCAAAACGAGATTTGATTATGTTGATGCAATTTTCTACGTTCTAGTTAAGTAAGTTGGGATTGTCAACACTTAAAAAAAGGTGAAGGCGGTCCCATAACCGATACTGCCGTAGGGTGGTGAAGTGTTATAGACTTCACTTTACTAGGTCCAGCTTCGAGAGGAGGGGTGACCAGTTCCCTTCTTCGCTGCCTTTGCCTTCCCTAATTCAAGAGCAGAGTCAGGTCCTCATTAACTGCTGGGTAGACTGGAGCGTCACACCACCGTGTACTGAACCCGGCTGCGAAAGGCCAGCATTTCAACACTAACAGAAAATAATTATCTGCGTTAAAGAGAAAATAAGAGTTTGCCTACTTCAAATGTGTCGTAACATTCAAGATATCCCAAAAACATCAAGCCCTTGTTTGATAGGAGGACAAGAAACTTTGTATCGTCTTCTTCGTTCACCCTCAGATGTCAACTTGAATAAGTTCAAAGAAAGCAGTGGTCAGCCTGAGGCTGTTGATATCTCCGTAGATTTTCTCCAGGAATGGTACTGGTGATGGCCATATGCGTTTTCTCTGTTCCTCATATGTTGGGCACCTTTGAAGCAGATGTTCGGCAGTCATTTTATCAGTGCCACAGTCACACTCATCAGTAGTTCCTATCTTTAATTTGTTGGATAGATGGTATCTCAGTCTGTTATGACCTGTGCGAAGTCTGAAGATTACCACTTGTTCGCTTCTGCTGAGCTGGTAATACGGATAATTTTGTGTGTCTTCTTCTTCTTCCGTCCTTAGCCACCGACCGTCAAAGTAGTCAGTGGCCATTACGCCTAGTGGCGTCTTAGGGCAACAGCAGATAGGTTTTCTTTGCCATTGTTTCCCATCACGCCTATTGGCGTCTTTAGGGCAACGGCAAATCAATCCATTTGCTGTTGTTTCCGTAATCGAAGTGACTGGCAAACGGGTGATCAGCCCGTTGGTAATTTTGTGTGTGGCCTGATGCTTTTCTTCCCACTTGTGCCTGTACCTACGCTTGATAAAACTCTTGGCCTCCTCATAAGTTATATTTGTGTCAAGTTGAGGAAGCTTTCCCCCTTCCTTTGCAAATCTGTCAGCCTCTTCATTTCCAGGGATGTTGCGGTGAGAAGGGATCCACTGAATCACGACTCTTTTGTATTGCTAGAAACTTTGTATAAAAACATTTCTTTTGTTGTGTCTTTAAATACTCGTATATCTTCTTTTTTTAACGACTTTAACAAAATTAACGAGAGGAGTTTTTATTTTATTTCAGAGTAGCTCCAGATTAGAATATTTAATTTCCATTTGAAGCTGGATTAGAAACACTGTATATTGTGCTTTCTTTTAGGGCGTGTGGTCAGATATGTGTGCTGCAAAGTTTTACAAAATTGTCACGTGTACCTTACTTACTTAGTCGTTCCTATTCTACCCTGGGATGTAGATATTTGCTAGAGACAACAAAATACTATCCTATTGGCTGTCTTTCTCTTGGCCTAGTTCCAGTCTAGTCTTCGGTCTTTCTGAGATTGTCTAATGTTGTCCTTCCAGCGAAATCTGGGTCGTCCTAGAGATCTGGATCTGGCTCTTAGTTTCCCAAATTTGTTGTAGCAGCCGATCTTCTTCCATTCTGCACATGTGGCCAAACCATCGTAGCTGGGACTATTCCGCTTGGGTATGCAGGGGCTGTGGACATAAAAAGGGAAAGATACACCGTTTTAAACTGAAATACATTTTTAAAAATTATTATTATACTGCATTATTGTCCATGCTACTGCGGCTTTAACACGCAGTGCAGAATTACATAACATTAGACAATAACTGTAGTACAGCTTATGAATCCCCTGCTAGAAATAAGCATTTCCAGCCAGGTAATAGAATAGCTAAGCAATGTTAACAAGGTAAAAGAAGGGGGCGGAAATATAAATAAAGTACCTACAAAATAAGTAAAAAAATTATTTAAAGATATATTAGATAAAAGAGGCTAAATGCACATAATGTAGGGGATGAGCGTGCAGAGGTGTAGAATAAAGGTGGAGTTCAATTAGTTAGAATACCAACAGATCGGTCAAAGAGTGGAGAAAATGTAATAATGGCGGGAGAAAACGAAGACGGCGAGGGTGAGGTACTGATAGAAGATACGAAGGAAAATGACAAGCACAAGGATAAAATATGAAGACAAGAAATAAAATAAATGAATAAACTTAAACATATCAAAAAGGAGAAGAAATTTGAAAAGAAACACTATAATGACGATGAGGAAATAAAAAAGATCATGACAACGAAACAGAACATAAACAGAATATATACAGAAACGTTACCCAAGCAACACCTGGACCCATGCCTACACACACAGATGGATCAGCTACGAATGCAACAGAAGATGGAGGTGAAGGAGTGTTGCTGAACTTAAGCACTGGTACACAAAAAAAAGCTGACAGTGGCAACAGAAAAATTCTCAAGCAACTTCAGAGCAGAGGCAGAGGCCTTGAAAACTGCAGCAGAGGTCCTAATGACAGAGGAAAGAACCGAGAGACAAGTTGCTTTCTTTACAGATGCGCTGTCAGTAATTGGAACACTGAAAAGCCAGAACAACGCATATCTGGATGACTTAAAAGTAGTACTCCACAAACTGATCCAACAGATCAAACGATTTGTAGTACAGTGGATCCCATCTCATTGCAACATCCCCGGCAATGAAGAAAGTGACAGATTGGCAAAGGAAGGCGGAAAGCTATCTCAGCCTGATACAAGTATAACTTTTGAAGAGGCAAAGAGTCTTATCAGAAGTAAGTATAGGAACAAATTGGAAGCAGAACATCTAGGCCACACACAAATGATACATATAACCAGCTCAACAGAAGAAAACAAGTGATAATCTTCAGATTCCGCACGGGCCACAACAGATTGGGATACCGCGTATTCAACAAGCTAAAGATAGGAACTACTGATGAGTGTAACTGTGGCACAGATGAAATGACTGCCGAACATCTGCTTCAAAGATGCCCAACGTATGAGGAACAGAGAAAGCACATGTGACCATCACTAGTACCATTCCTGGAAAAGCTCTATGGAGATAGAAATAGCTTCAAGCTGTCCACTGCTTTCTTTGAACATATTCAAGTGGACGTCTGCGAGTGTACGAAGCAGAAGAAGAAGAAACAGAACATAAATAATGATAGATGATTATAATGAGGACCACGACGAAGAAACATAAATAATAATAGGGTGATGATGAAGTTAGAGATTAGATATGGACTGAAGAATGGTCAGTGTGGAATTTGTTTATTTGCATGCTAACTTATCTTGACAGAAACAGAAAGTAAGAAAAGTATCAGCAAAACTAAAAGCAGTTAAAAAAATAAAAATTTCAGATACTTTTTTTTCCGAACCGGAAAACTAAGCTCCATTCCGGTAGAACCTGAGCCAAGTCTAGAATCTAGTCCACGCCAGAAGTCCGTGGGGGACGTCTAGAATGATTTGCGTCAAATTAGACATGCGATGCACGTGTAAAGCAGCTGAAAGTAACAATGAGAACAACCTCTGCTCGAACTGAACTCTAGAATAAATGGTTACTGTTTTATATTAGGAGTACACAAACCTGTTTGAAAAGCGCTGACAGAACAAGCGGGAACAAGAACCGTTATCACATGAAGAGCTCTCAGAGTAATGTAAGAAGAAAGAATGGATTTAAGATGGCGTGGGAACTGACAATTTCTTGCAACCTTGCGTTTGTCATGAAATATTTATTGTGTTGCTTTTGAGGAGAAAAAAGAAGGGAAAAGAGTGAAAGACGCAGTTACATCCTACGGCACTGTATCTGCAAAGAAGCAACACCTACTTTTTTTTGTAACCATCAATGTACTAATCATGTCAGCATGTAAGCATGTAATCATGTAAGCATGTAGCGTCTCTCTTTCTTTACTCTTTTTCTTGTTCAGCCTTTTCTCGTTATAATTCTTCTTTCCTTCATTCTCTCCTTATTCTTATTCTTCTCATTCAACTGCCGTACTTGTTCTCTTTTCGTTGTTCTTTTTTTTCATCTATTAGCCGTTCAACTCATAGGCACATTTTTTTTAAAACATTTTTTAATCGATCTTCGGGTATTCCAAGATTGGCAGCCAGCGAATTATTTATCCATGAGATGCATGTGTCTATATTCAGTGGCTCGAAACCATGTAGAGTGACGCAACCACTCTATTCAATTGTAGCTGCATACCTATCTCTTGTGTTAGGGAAGGCAAAGACAGGGATATAAAAAAAAAACATGTCATCCAACCTCATGAAGCTAAGATCTATTATATTGAAGTCTCTAACGGCTCACTTCCCTCCGGTAGTACCTTATTTGGGACTATCTGTAACTTTATACATACAGCACCAATAACAACGATATATTCATTTATAATAACAGGCATAAACTCACACACACACATAGATATACACGTACGCGCGCGCACACACACACACACACTCATATATATATATATATATATATATATATATATATATATATATATATATATATATATATATATATGAACAGTTTGAAAGTAATACTTCCATGTGCGCCAAACACGATTAGTTATAACTAGCCACTGAAATAACATGCCATGGCGCTTTATATCCTCCGTTACAGCTAATAGCGAAATCAAAATAACATGAGACAGGTAATTTTTGCATAATATGCTTGCGCTGCTTAACTTGAGTGGACTAATTCCTTGCAATTAATTTTTTGCAGTTATAGGCACAGCTGTTTACCATTCTAAGTAATTTCAACTTGGCAATTTTTGGCCTCCCCCCCCCCCCCCCCTTCTTTCCCCCCCCCCCCCCCCCCCTCAAAAAAAAGTATGAGGGTCTTAAATGGAAGACTGTAAAGTTGAGTATGAAAATAAATATTAGACAAACATAAAGGTATGTTTTCAGGCACTCGTAAGAAATAAAGAAGTAGAACACTAGACATATTTTGAATGTGAAAAATGTCAATTATTATAGCATCAGATTTTCAGATAATGACGTAGGATGTTGGCAAAAAAAAAGTCAGTGGCGGCGTTAGGCATTGACGACGTAGGCTTTTGCCTAGAACCTGGCGCTTTCAGGGACTTAGCGCACAAACATTTGCTTGTAGGTACAAAAAAGAATTTATTTCTTCTCCTTCTTCCTCGATCGTCCTCAGACTTCTACATTAATGATTATAATAAAGGCAGTAGTCAGTTCAAAATTACTGACATCACCAAGCAGTCTTACGCGGAGAGAAGTAGGTTGTTGCCATGTGCTACTCCGTTCACCGCTGTAGATAGGTGTTACGTGCAGTCTTTGATATCTTACAATATAATACATTTGTATGCTTGTTATGTTCGCAAATATTTTGTAAACAAAATAGATACTTTTTAGTGCTTAAGGAAAAGTCATTATTGAGTTACTTCCCTTGAAAGGAGTGTCGTCACTTTCAATCGAACTCCGCGGATGAATCCAGTTTTACTGCGATTTATTCTTTGTTTGGGTAGAAATAGGTTGTTCTTGCTTCAGTGTATCTATGGCCTGAATTTATGTGTATTGTTTGTCTGGGTAGGACGAGTCTGTCTTATATCTGAATATCTTTACATATCTAAGTCGAACTATATGGTCTTTTGTCGTTAGAAAGGTCAAAGGGCTGTTCGGCGGATGTGTCGCTAGAGAGGTGTGATTTGGCTTCGCCCTGATGGGGGCTGTGATTTTTGTGTAGCGGCTTGTCGCCGGAAAAAGTGATCTCAGTATTTATGGGGAAAGTGATAGTCGTCTAGACCTATCGTGTATGCTTTACCCCAGTGTTTATTCTTATTGCCAAGGAATGGCAGAATCATATTTCTGATACCAAGGTAACAAAAGATTCTCCTTATGAACTCTCTTACGAAGCCACCGTTTTTCGATAGGCACGATTTGTACGTCTGAGAGAATATATTTAACTAGATGAAGATGACATTCATTCCTAGCAGCACTATATCTTGTATGATGAAGTCAACTGTATCATGATAGAATCTACAGAGCTATGAGAACATTTAATGAATGACAAACTTTAATACAGATTCATTATCTGTATCCAAACGTGAGTGACAGCTCACGAGAGAAGCCATCTTGTATCCAAATATTTTGTGACTTTCAAGAAGAGTAAGGGATACCCCGTATTATCGCTTGATGAGTCCAGAGATCACTGCTACACATGAGAACCCATTACTAGCGGTTCAATATGATTATATGAAAAATATGTGCTGAATATTATTTCAAGGAATCTTCGCTAGACGAGGTAAGGTCTAGAAGCCATCTTGAATGTTGTTTATAATCTGACGTGCTTTGTCAGTAAACTCAGATGATATATATATATGGGCAATACTGAGTGCTTGTCTACTGACAGTCCATTATGCTATTATTCTACATGAGTGCCCATGTATCATTGCAAGACCATTTATCCACTGTACCATGATGTATTATGCCAACCTGTGATTTGTCACTATTCGTGCTGTCGAGTGTGTAGGTCCAATTAAACTGTAGCAAAGGTACACAGTCGTTGGTGTCGATGACTTCCAGCCATACATGAGTGTGAGAAAAAGACCATTTGTCAACACCACGAACTCTTCTTATCATTCGCATATTATACTCACAATCTATGTCTACACACCACTGCGTAGGTCGAGTTGACATTCCATACTCAAACCACAAGCAACACAACAACACAGCATGTAGCTCTGGTGATGTTCCAGTGAGCTTATATTTATCAACTGATGATGAGCAAAGAAAACAGAGTTATCAACTAGAGAGACTTTATCATCTGGTGGACCAACTTTCTGGGTTTGACCTCGCAGAAGCTAAGAAGTCAACAGACTACCGATACCAGACCGTTTCCTGTGGCTGATACGACACACTTGCAGTATTAGTTTGCTCTTTGTCAACACTTCGTCACGTGACCTGTCAAGTGAATGCAGTATGTAGGTCAGCGTTGTTGACATTGTTACATTAGACATTACAGAGTTTCACAGAACAGTTGGATCAATTCTTGTCAATATTAACAGGAAGACAGTATTATTGAACTAAGAAGTCCTATTTTCATCGATGGATCTTCTTGTTTTCTATATATGAACTTTAATATTTAAGGCCAGAATTTGTAATTCAATAAAGTGGCAGTTTATTTATTTTCATAAGAATAACTTTGCCATTACTGTAAAACTGAGCCTATTTTGCAACACATACTATCATACACATAATTTATATATTTATGTTTACATGTTATTTGTTTGTATAGTATGTTAGTTTATATGTCAGCGGGTTGTGTTTAGGTTGGGCGGTGTCCTCACAACTGAATATCCCACGTGATAGAGGGTCCGTTGTGGGCGCTTTCTTTAGGTGCAATTTCCTTAATTGGAAATTTGCTTGCAACAACTGGTTGCTATTTGTGTTAGCTGTGATGACTGTAATTATTGTTATTTTTGTAATATTTCTTTGTTCTTTAGTTTTGTTTTGAATTGTTTGTAATTTGTTGGTCTACCCTTTTCTATCTTTCAGTTCTATTCACAATTTATATTCATATACTGTGACGTCATTTGTGTTGTTATTCCTTGCAGATTCAGTGATTACTTTCATTGATTTCCCTATTTGATTTATTTGATTTCTGCAAACGTTTTCGTATTGTCAGTCTTATTTGTACTTTATGTATTTTGTTGGTTGACATATGTTTTATATAGGTATATTTCATAAGACACTATTGCTTGTGCACTGCACTTGGATTATGGTAAAAACCAGTACTTGATTATTATTACTGTTATACAAGACCTTATTAAGGCTTGTGACCCACAGATATTGGGATAGTGTGCTGATTAATCAAGTCATTAAGAACTTGTGGTATTATTATTATTTCAGGTGATTAGTATTATTGTTAGACATCATGTCTACATTAGAATACTTCATTATACAAATGAAAGCCCTTGATAAGACTGGTCAACAATTAGAAGAATGGACAGTTGCTCAATATGACAAAGCATTAGCTGCAGAAGAGAAAAAAGCTGCTGCTGCTGCTGCTGAAGAGAGAAAAGCTGCTGCTGAAGAGAAAAAAGCTGCTGCTGCTGCTGAAGAGAGAAAAGCTGCTGCAGAAGAGAGAAAAGCTCTGGCTGAAGATAAAAGATTAGAAAAAGCTGATGCTGCTGCTGAACTAAAGAAATTGCAGATGCAGGTGGAGGAAAGGAGATTTGAAGCTGAACAAAAAAAATTAGAAAGAGAAGCTGCTGCTGAACAAAAAAGATTAGACAGTGAAGCTGAACAAAAAAGATTAGACAGGGAAGCTGAACAAAAAAGATTAGACAGAGAGGCTGAAGAAAAAAAAGCAATAAGAGAACATGAATTTGAGTTAGAGAAATTGAGATTGACAAGTATGAGTAATGTTAATCAGGCATCTAGTGGTAATGGTAAACCTTCTACTTACAAGGTTAAGGTTCCACCGTTCAATCAGTCCAGTGACGATATTACATTCTGGCTGGATAGATTTGAACGTTCTTGTCGTACACATAACGTGGATAAATCACAATACGCTAATCAATTAGCAGAAAACTTGAAAGGTGAATCTCTGACTAGATTATGCCTTGTAGGAGAAGCAGATAAGGATAATTATGATGTCATTAGGGCGGCTTTGATAAAAAAAAACCAGCTAAGTGAGGAAGGCTATCGCCTTTTGTTTAAGACGATGGTGCCTGAGACAGGTGTAGAATTCTCAGAATTCATTGCAAAGGCACGTCTCACAGTTGATCGTTGGATTGAGCTTTCCAAAACAGAAAAAACGTATGAAGGACTTATGGATTTGTTGCTCAGAGATAAGATTATGTCATGTGTTAACAAACCATTCCTTGAATTTATACATGAGCGTAAACCCAAATCTCTAAAGGAAATGGAAGAATATTGTTCCCAATATGTCACTGCACACCCCGACGTGACTTTTGGCAACACTAAGATTAAGGAGAGTATGCCAGTTGCTTCAGCAACACCATACAATCCCAATTATTCACACAGATTTCAGGGACCTCAAAACAGATTTGATAAAAAAGGTAACCATAATAGTTATCAAAACCAAGGTAACCAATCATTTCAGGGTTCTTCTTCAAAGAACTGGAGACGAGCTGATAGCTCTCGACACAGGGGTGGTCACAATTATAGCAATTTCCATAGAGGAAGTAATTATAGAAACTATCCGAGGTATCCGTCTTGGAGTCAACAAGATCGCAATTACAGAGATACTCATTATAATGAATATGATAATGGTAACCAAGAGAACTATGACTCAAACCCAAATAGGGGTTACAATAGAGGTAACAATAACTACAGAGGTAATAATAACCGAGGTAGATTTCAAAACAGAAGACATAAACCACATTTTCAGGCAAACTCTGCACAACAAGAGTCCCATGAAGCCTATAAACAGAGTAAAGACAATAATGACGCTAATAATATGGCATGTTCCGCTTTTGATTTTGGGAGAGCATCTCAGTGCCCCCAATGCAAAACATTATTTGAGCCAACCACAGTGTCTACTTTAAGCTGCGGCCATCCTCTTCCTGCTCTTCCTGCATCAGTCGCGCATGATGGAAGAGGTTCTCTTGTCTTACATAAGGGTTTAGTAAATAACAATCCAGTCTCCGTGCTATTTGATTCTGGATGCACCACAATTGGTGTTAGGCAGTCACTCGTAGATCCTTCCCGTGCCACTGGACAAGTAGTCAAATGTGTAACATTTGGCGGCACATTAGAGAAATACTCTACTGCTATCATTAGGATTGCTACTCCTTTCTTTACAGGAGATGTACACGCATGTCTTCTTCCGAATCCGATCGCTGACCTCATCATCGGTCGCATTCATGGAGTCAAAGAATGCACTCCGCAACAAATTTCCGCGTGGGAAAGGCAAAACATGCAGATTGCTAACGCTGTAGTCACTAGAGCTCAGGCTCTTAATATGCCTCAAACCTCATCTACTGAAGATAATGAAGTGCATAACCAAGATGATCCCTTGGTAATTTCTCGTGACTCGTTTATAAAACAGCAAGAAGATGACCCCACTCTGAAGAAATTCTTCATTCTTGCAACTAAAGGTGATCCGAATAAAGACACAAGTCGTAAATCGTGGATTACAAAGAAGAATGGCGTACTTGTACGTATGGTTCAAGACTCCATTACGTCAAGTCATTCTCAAATCCTGGTTCCCAAGAATTTGAGAGTTAAAATTTTGTAGCACGCTCACGACTCTCAGTGTGCTGGACACATGGGTTTTTCCCGTACTAAGTCAAGAGTCCTTGCGGCTTTCTTTTGGCCATTGGTAAACAAGGACATACGGATTTATTGTCGATCTTGTAAAGTATGTCAGGAAGTGAAATCCAAAGGTCCACGGCATGCTGCACCCATTCAGGCGGCGGACATTCCTATTCGGCCGTTTCAAAAAATGGCCATAGACATTATTGGTCCATTTAAGATCAAGTCTGCCAGAGGACATCAGTTTATCTTGACGTGTGTTGATATGTGCACACGTTGGCCAGAGGCTATTCCTCTGAAGAGCATTACTACTGCTGATATTGCAGATGCTCTTTGGCTTATATTTTCTCGTCTGGGGTTCCCCGGAGAGATATTGTCAGACCATGGCACCCAACTAATATCAGATACCATGTCTCAAGTAATGTCTACTCTGCAGATAGATAGATCTTTAAGTAGTATCTATCATCCAATGTCTAATGGGATGGTCGAACGCCTTAATAGAACACTTAAAAACTTACTAGGGAAGATAACTGAGGATCATCCTCAAGACTGGGACAGAGTTTTACCTGCGGCCCTCTTCGCTTACAGAGAGGTCCCCAATGAACATACAGGATTTTCCCCCTTTGAACTCGTCTTTGGCGCGCGTCCGCGTGGCCCTATGACGTTGCTTCATGATCTCATAACAGCTGACAATATTGACGATGACACAAAGTCATCCTATGAATATGTCATCGCGTTGAGACAAAAGATTATCGAAGCATGCAAATTAGCAACTTCTTCTTCTGAATTTGCGAAACAGAAGGCAAGGCAATTTGCCAATAAGAAGAGATGCTTACGACAACTTTGTCCTGGGGACAAAGCATTTGTATTACTACCTTGTAGGGAAAACAGACTACTTATTTCTTGGAAAGGTCCGTACGATATAATATCGAAAATTTCCGATGTCGACTATATTGTCGATATTGATGGGAAGCATAAAACCTTCCACATCAATATGCTTACTGAATTCCATGAACGTCCGGATTATTTACAACCCATTTTCCAAGCAACGGACAATTCTCCAGTACAACATGGTCATTACTCATCACTGTCCGTGATACAGGATGAGGAAACAAGTTTTTCAGATGTAAATCTTCCTCTTCCAATGATCCCACTTCATTCTAGTGAATCATGGAAGAACGTTACTGTCTCTCCTGATTTGTCTCTAGGAGAACAGCGACAAGTTTCAACTATGTTGCAAACATTTCAGGATGTACTCACTGACATCCCTGGACAAACTCATGTCATTGAACATGACATTGTTCTAACTGACCATACTCCTATTAGGGTTAGACCTTATCCTATACCTATACATTTTCAAGTACAAATCGAGAAAGAGTTGGATGAGATGATAGATTTGAAAATAATCGAACCATCCACCTCTGCATATTCTTCGCCGATGGTTATTGTTCGGAAAAAAGACAATAACATACGTCTTTGCGTTGACTATCGCAAATTGAATCAAGTAACGAAGTTCGATGCCGAACCTATGCCTTTACTGGAAGAGCTACTTACTCGACTCTCCAAATCTCATTTTTTCACTAAACTTGATTTGTCTAAAGGATATTGGCAAGTTCCTTTATCTGAACGCGCCAAACCTCTCACGGCTTTTTCAACACCTAGAGGTTTGTTCCAATGGAATTTTATGCCTTTCGGTCTTATGAACGCACCAGCTACATTCGTACGCATGATGCGCCGAATCCTATCTTATCGGTCAGATGTCATTGCATATCTAGACGACATCTGTCTTTTCAGCGATACTTGGGAAGATCACTATTCAGGGTTAGATGAATTGCTGTCTACTTTGCGCGAGCACAACCTGACAGCGAAACCCTCTAAAGCCTATATTGGTTTTAGCGAAATTCCTTCCTAGGCCACCGAGTTGGTCATGGTTTCCTAAAGACAGAGGACCATAATACTAGTAGGATACTTAACATCTCTATCCCTAAGACTAAAAAACAGGTGAGAAGTCTGTTAGGTCTTATTCAATTTTATGGCAGATTCATTCAGAATCTATCCTCTATCATGGCACCTCTTTCTACACTTTTAAAGAAAGGTTCGCCTAATATGGTCCACTGGTCTCAGGAATGCCAATGCTCTTTGGATAAGATTAAAACATTGTTTTCAACACCACCTATTTTAGTGTTACCTACTAAAGATAAGACATTTGTTCTTCGTAGTGATGCTTCATCCACTGGGATTGGAGCGGCACTAATGCAAGAGTACTCTGGAACTCTGCATCCTGTAATGTATATTTCCAGAAAACTTAATGCGGCAGAAAGGAATTATTCGGTTACCGTGAGCTAAGCTTGGTTTGGTCGATCCTCAAACTACAGAGATTCCTTCTAGGCGCACATTTCATAGTAGAAACCGACCAAAAAGCTCTTACTGCTATACAGAGTAAGAATTTGAAGAGCTCGAGGTCTACTCGATATGCAATTGCTCTTCAACCTATTAGCTATGGTTTGGATGGCGGCAGAAAGGAATCGATCGCCTCAAACTACAGAGATTCCTCTAGAGCGCACACTTGATAGTACTCTGGAACTCTGCATTGCCTGTTAATGGTATAAAATTTCCATTTTTTAGACCGTGTGAGCTATTAGCTATGAGTTTGGTCATCATACAGAGATTTCCTTCTAGGCGCAATAATTTAAAACATTTTGAAGAAACCGACCAAAACGCTCTTACTGCTATACAGAGTAAGAATTTGAAGAGCTCGAGGTCTACTCGATATGCAATTGCTCTTCAACCTTTTCATTTCTCTGTGCGAGCTATTCGTGGATCAGATAATGTGATGGCAGACATTCTGTCAAGATGCCCACATGATTCCACATAACTATTAGGTCTTAGACTTCTTGATATGTCTAGTTTATAATAGTTCCTTTCTATATCAAGATAGATACACATTTGTAATTTAATAATATAATGATTGTATCACTACTTAGCGGTTCATTGATGTTTATTCACCGCTGTGCTTTGATGATTTTTCTTCATAAATCATAAATTTAAGATATCTAATACGAAATTATGGTATGAAATTTTTTAGGCATTGTGTAATTGCCAGAATTGTATTATACTTTGATGACACCTTCCTGGAAAAATTTACTTGTAGAGAAATAATTTCTCTCAGTTTATGAGATACATTCTCACCAGTCGCTCCATAAGTCGACTTAGCCTCATATTAGGCGTTATATTTATTCCTGATATTTTCATCTGCGCATTATTCATGCGTTGTGAGCCTATTGTACGTTGCTCCTAGATGTATTTCAAAAAAAAAAAAAAGTTCCATTTTTTTTTCCGGGAGGTGTGGTAAGACTGTTACGTGCAGTCTTTGATATCTTACAATATAATACATTTGTATGCTTGTTATGTTCGCAAATATTTTGTAAACAAAATAGATACTTTTTAGTGCTTAAGGAAAAGTCATTATTGAGTTACTTCCCTTGAAAGGAGTGTCGTCACTTTCAATCGAACTCCGCGGATGAATCCAGTTTTACTGCGATTTATTCTTTGTTTGGGTAGAAATAGGTTGTTCTTGCTTCAGTGTATCTATGGCCTGAATTTATGTGTATTGTTTGTCTGGGTAGGACGAGTCTGTCTTATATCTGAATATCTTTACATATCTAAGTCGAACTATATGGTCTTTTGTCGTTAGAAAGGTCAAAGGGCTGTTCGGCGGATGTGTCGCTAGAGAGGTGTGATTTGGCTTCGCCCTGATGGGGGCTGTGATTTTTGTGTAGCGGCTTGTCGCCGGAAAAAGTGATCTCAGTATTTATGGGGAAAGTGATAGTCGTCTAGACCTATCGTGTATGTTTTACCCCAGTGTTTATTCTTATTGCCAAGGAATGGCAGAATCATATTTCTGATACCAAGGTAACCAAAGATTCTCCTTATGAACTCTCTTACGAAGCCACCGTTTTTCGATAGGCACGATTTGTACGTCTGAGAGAATATATTTAACTAGATGAAGATGACATTCATTCCTAGCAGCACTATATCTTGTATGATGAAGTCAATTGTATCATGATAGAATCTACAGAGCTATGAGAACATTTAATGAATGACTAACTTTAATACAGATTCATTATCTGTATCCAAACGTGAGTGACAGCTCACGAGAGAAGCCCTCTTGTATCCAAATATTTTGTGACTTTCAAGAAGAGACAGGGTTACCCCGTATTATCGCTTGATGAGTCCAGAGATCACTGCTACACATGAGAACCCATTTCTAGCGGTTCAATATGATTATATGAAAAATATGTGCTGAATATTATTTCAAGGAATCTTCGCTAGGACGAGGTTTGGTAAGGTCTAGAAGCCATCTTGAATGTTTTATGCGGATGGGTGGGTCGGCTGGGGTATGGAGTCACTATGTCGTGGGCTGTGGATCCGAGATCTGGTTAGGATACTGTGGAGGGGGTGGAGCAAGACAACACTTCGTGTAGCAAAGTACAGGGCAGGGGGTTCGTAGGCGGTGCGTGAAGACTTCCGGGCGGGGCCATACCGGGAGGAATTGGGTGGGGGCGTACAAGTGGAGGAAGATAACCGCATTTCTGTATCAACATGAGCAGGGGGACCGAACTGCGAAGCTCTATGCTTAAGGCATTCGCAATTTTGATCATGCTCACAGATCGGGTGGGAGTTTATTCTCATCACACCGGGGACTGAGGGGGCGTGGAGGGGTAGCGGTGAACATTGAGACGGGATGAGGCGTGGCTGGGGGGGGATAGAGGTGGGCCACAGCTGGGTAGCCACAAGTCCAGGGACACAACAACGGTACAGCATTGAGCTTCTTTAGGGGGGTTCTGATGGGTTCGTTCTGGCATGATCTAGCGGTGGTGGGAGGCGTATGTGCAGGATTACACGGGGGCGGTCTCCTATGTAGGCTCAGAGAATAGAGGGGTACAAGGACATACAGAGCGTAGGGGGCAAGCGTCTCGTACTATGATTTATTATCAGGGGCAATCTTGACAGGGGTAGTGTTACACGCTATGGATAGGGTCGAACTGTAGGGTTACGACCACGCGAGATGTCAGCTATTGGGGGTGGACCCTGCGTATTGAGGCATGGATTGGGTTCCGGGCCGAGGGGTCTCTCCCGGACGCTGGCTGAGAGTCTCCTTGAGGTGATCATGTTAGCACCATAGGTACGGACACTGATGTATGTATTGGGGAGGGGGGGTTGCAATGGGGGTATTATGGGGGGTAGAACGGTGCTCTGTGCAGTATAGTGGGCGGTAATTAGCGATTTGCTGGGTCTATGTGTGTGAGGATCTGGCTACAGGCGGGGATAGATGTATAATGATATACTAGGGAGGGGACGGAGTTTGTGCTGCCAGGGTTGCGGCCCGATATGTAGGCATCGAGGTTATCCGCAGTCGGGGGGAGCTAGAGGGGGGCGATTGAGGTAGTTGGGGGGAGTGGCAGCACTGAGGGGCGTTCCCTACTTTTGATAGGAGTTTCGCTGGTGGAGCAATGCTCCTGCGTAGGGGCAAACCGTGTTGTTGTTGGGCGGTGTGATTCCCAAATGTGAGGTTGGAACAGGCTGGTCCGATAGATGCATATGTGGCACGTGGAGGTCTCGGGTGGGGGGGTGTGATGTCATCTGCATTGTAACGTGAGATGAGTGGGGACAGTTTTGGCATCTCTTTGTTGAGGTTAGGGGTGCTGTTGGTTAGGGGATGGTCTGGGAAAATTCTGGGTGATAGGGCAGGGTCGAACTGGTGGCAGGAAGAGGTGGGGCGTGGGTCGGGGGGGTTTGGGTCAGGCAGCGTTCAACTCTTGGGGATGTGGCATTGAAACTCGCGAGCGGGAGATGCGGTATGAAAAAGGCGTCTGCCGAGCTGGGGCCTGGAGTGCGTGCGGTTGTTAGTAAAACTACTGGACATACATCTTTGTATGGACTTGCTTCTGCGTAAGTTGCTGAGGTGTGTCGCGGTGGGGGATGGGCCAGTGGGTTCGCGTAGGTGTTTGTGTAGGAAGCAACGTGTAGTAGGGGTGAGATTTGGAGAATAGTGAGGGGGTGCCAGCGGGCTGGGGGGTGGGGGGGGGTAGGGTGGATATTATCAACGGGGGGTTGGGGGGGGGATACGGAGGGGTATGGGACATGTGAGGGGGTGTCGGTGTGGTCTGTTGGGTGGTTCTGTGGTTTCGGTGTTTGGCGCGGCGTTTGATTGCGTACTTTGGTTTCATGTACGAAGATGGAACGGGGGGGGTTTGTGTAACATTATGGAGGAGCGGAGGAGGGGGGGGGGGAGGGCGCGACACGCGGGCGGGGGGGGTGGGGGGGGGGAAGGGCGGGGGGGGGGGGGCGAGGATAGGGGTGAGGGGCGGTCGATGGTAGGGGTCGATGGGCAAGTCAGGGAGGTTGTTAGGTACAAAATCACAGCGACACCAGAACTCCAGAAAATTTCAAATCCAAATATTTTTCTTCAAAGGGTGTACTAACAAAACGAACCAAGTTTATGTTCAAATAGAACCAGTAACTGGAGGAGAATTCCACATAACACAAATCAAAATCTCCGTACTTTGAAGAAATAAAGAGTGTAAAATATGTTTTTGTTGCTGATAAAATATTTCTTCTAAGGTATTCATAAAAAATCTACAGTTTATGGGAAAAAACCATATTGTTTCTTATTATTTTCACAAATTACTGTACATTCAACAATTAATTAATTGATTAGACTAACATTGTTGTTACATACGTCCTATAGGCGTTATAAGATTTATTTTAAATTCTGAATGTATTGGACAAAGGCTATTTTTAATTTTCAGATGGGAGCTCGGGATGTGTTCATGCGTTCGTCTATCTGTTACTAATGAGTACCGCCTTGTGTGTAGGTTTGACGGGGGGGGGCTGAGGGCGGGAGCTGTGTAGTGAGAGAGAGTCGAGTGGATTATGTGTCAAGGATATGTTCTGTAAGAGTGGATTAATATGGTTGGAGTGGGGTGTGTGTGTAGATAAGTATTGTAGCGGTAAGCGGCGGAGGAGGGGGTGTCGGTCGCCCGAACAGCGTGGAGTGGCGCGAGGGGGGGGTGCGCACTGATGGGTGTGGTAGGGCGCGAGTCGCGCGGAGGGCCCGATTCTCGGGGCATGGGACTCATGGGGGAGGAGGAGTGCGTGGGCGGATGGGGGAGGGGGGGCTAGGGGGGATGTGTTGGGGGGGTGGGGAGATGTGTGGGGGGGAAGGGCTGGAGGGGGGTGGTGGGGCGGTGGGTGGAGGGGAGCGTGAGGATGGGGAGGCCGGGGGGGAGGGTGAATAGGAGTCGTGGGTGGGTATGTGGGGTGAGAGGAGAATAGTGCGGAGGGAGGAAGAGTGGGGGTAAGAGGGGGGGAGTGGGGTGGTTAGGTAAGGGCAGTGAGGGGGGGTCAATGAGGGGTGGGGGCGGAAATAGAGTTTGCTGGAGCGGGATTGTGGACAGGTGACTGCGTGGGAGAGCCTTCTGCAGTGACACAACAGTGGGGGTGGAGATGTAGTGGTTGATGGGGGGCTATGGGTGTCTGGGGCGGGAGGAGGTTTTGTTGGTGTGAGGGGGGGCACGGCAGAGACGGGTGGCTCGAGGGACCTAGGGATCTTGGGAACTTGAGGATACAGGTTAGGTAGGAGGAAGTTGAGGGAGGTGACTGGCGGATCACGTGGGACTTGGGGGGAGGGGCGGGGGGGAGACGAGGATGTCTGGAGTGGAGAATTAATAGTACAGGGAGGTACAACTAAGGGGTCATGGGGCGGGACGCATGCTGAGTAGGGTAGCGTAGACGGGGTACACGGGGCATCATAGGTGGGGGGGGGGTGGCGGGGGGGTGTGTGGAGATATGGTGGGGGGGGTAGGGATCGGGGAGGGCGGGTAAGGGTTGGCGGCTAGCGAGGGAGTAGGTGGATAAGGGGAAGATGCTGCATGTGCGGTGAGGGTGGGAGGGCATGTTCTGTGGTGTGTCTAGGAGGGTGGTAGGACCCTGTGGCGGGGTGGATGAGTGTGGGGTGGAGGGGTTTGTGTGGCAGGACTGATGCTTGGATTTGGGTGGTGGGGGGGGATTACGTGATCTTGACTATGATGGGATCTAGAGCGTGGGGTAGTGTGGTTACTCAGATCTTTATGTTGTGGGGAGATATGTGAGGGGGGGCGTAGAGGGGGTGGGTGAGGAGGGGGGTAGGTCGTGCGTGGAAACTGATCTCAGGGTGGGGGTGGGGTGTGGTGTCACTGGAAGGAGATATGACATAAACTGACAATCTACTCTTTATTTTATAGTGGAGGTACGGGGAGCTTCCTTTGTTGATAGTACATGCAGCGAAGTGGAACACGGATACAGTGTGATATCGGTAGGGGGGGGTGATAAGGGGTAGGCATAGGTAGCAGACCGTCTATTCGTACACTAAATAGTAAGCAGCATGCTCTAAGTGCCTACACTGGACTTGTGGGGCAGTGGGACGTGACGTGGGTTTGAGGCGTGAGCACGGGTCTGAGAATAGGATTAGACGGGGGGGTTAAATGTATTATGGTATATTGGGTGGGTTGAAATGGCACAGGGCATTACGAGTGCATTTGCTGGAGGGGTGAGGCTAGAAGTATTGAGGGCGTGTGAAGCGGTGAGGGGAGGCAATAGGTCATTTGTGTTATACTATGGGATGGATGAGATGCGGCTGTTGAGGTCTGGTGTACACAAGAGGGTGGATGGAGAAGGCTGAAAGTTAGAGGTTTGCCGGGTTGGGTTAGTAGAAAACAAAATTCTCAGAGGTGGTATACAGGGTGGGGGGTCTATATTTATCTATTGTGGGGGAATCGGATCAGAGTCTGCGTGGTGCTGTCTCTGGGAGTTGAGTTACTCTCGGTGTTCTTGGCGTCTCTCTTCGAAAGGTGTTCGTATCTCTCAATAGACTGGTAGAGTGGGACGCGGGTGTGCGTGACTTGGGATGTGATTTGGGGGTGGGAGGGTTGGCGGGCGGACGGTCGGAGGTTGGGTTCTTCGGCGAGTCTAGGCGTGTTTCGGAAGGGCTCTTGGCTGGGAGATTAGCACTTGAAATATATAGTGGTTTTGAGGGGGGGATTGCCGGGATCTGTAGGAGGGGTGGTGGGGGACTGCGTTGGTCGGCCCTCAGTATAGGACTTGTCTGCTGAGGACTATTAGAGGTAGTGGCGGCGAATCGCAAGTAGAAGCGGGGCTGGGTCTGTGTGGATTTAAAATATAAGATCAGGCGAGTGGGAACAGTGGAGAGGCACGATGGGGGTCTATGGTCGGGTGGTTGGATCGTGGAGCGGGGTACAGGGTGGAGGTTATGGTGGTAAAGGATGTGCTTGGAGGGGGTAGATGCTGCGGAGTGGGAGAGTAGATTGGTCGCGGTGAGAGGTAGATATGGCGTGATTTTGGGCATCGGGTAGTGGAACTGATACGGGAGGAATGGGGAATTAGAAATGAGTTTAGGGCTGGGAGTGCAAAGAGGTATCTGTAGAGCGACTGTGCTCTGCATTGCATCTCAGACGGAGATGGGGATGTGGACGGGAGCAGTGGTGTGGATTGCGCTGAGCATGTCCAGGCTATGGCGTATGAAGGGTCTGTGGGGGGGGGGCCGATGGTTTGGGGAGGGGCTGGAGGGGTGTGGTTTGAAGGCCTATATGGGGGGGACTGGGGTGGGATTCAGGACAGGGGGGTCAAGGTTAATTGGTGGGGGGATCAGTCGTTGTTGGTGCGTGGGGCGAATGGTTTTGAGGGTAGGGGGGGATGTGGAGTGGGGGGAGTGCGGGGGGGGATGTTAGGAAGGAGATGAGTTCTTATCTGGTAGGTGTTGGCATGGTCAGTGACTCTGGTATGTGTCTGGGGCCGTCGTGGGAGGGTGGGGCAAGTATGACAGTTGACAGGAACAGGTAAAATTACTAAGGTTACGCTGAGGCGTGTGATTGGACAGGCCTGTAGCGGGGATGTTGAGCATAGACAGGAGTGCCGAGGGATTGCGTACAGGAGAATGGTGGACGAGGAGGAGAGGGAGGATTATCGGAGTGATAGACAGGTCGGTGGAGGAAGATTGGTCGGGGAGAGGTGGAGGGGACACGTTGAGGTGAGTAACGGAGGCGGAGTGCGCATGAATGTAGCTGGGCTAGGGTGGCTGTAGGAGCGTGGGCCGATGGGTGTTTCTCATCCAGCTTTGGCAAGAGCGTCGTGGTTAGGGGAGCTCAGTCAGGGCGGGAGTGGGGAGGTGTATATAGAATAATTGAGTACAGTGGGGCTTTATGCGTTGCTTAGGGGGATTGACTTGTCGAGGGATCTGCTAGGGAATCTACATAGTGGGGGGGTATGGATGTGGGGGGGGGTAGGGAGGCAGAGTCGTGTGGGGGTTAGGCTGACTTGGAGTCGGTCTGGATATCAGGGACGCATACTGACTCGAGATTCTGCGAGGGTTGTGAGAGGATTGTGGTGACGGGGAGCGGGGGTTGGGGGGGAGGGACAGCAGGCAGGTAGGGTAGGTCGGGGGGAAACGAGGTAGACATCAAGGGGTGATAACAAAGCAGGTATGAGTGGGTGATAAGACCTGCGGCTAGAGCACAGTCGGGAGAAGTTGGCGCACAGGGTTTTCGTTGTTTGGCGTTTGTATTTACGACAGGAGGGCATGGGAAGCGTGAGAGGTGATGCGAGGGGGGGGCAGGGGTACGCCACTTGTGCCGTCACTGGGCAGAGTAAGCCTTAGGGCAGATAGGATTGAGGTGAGGGGCGTAGATCGTGAAAACATCCATTATGACAAGGACAGTGGAGGCGATATACGAGGACAAAAGTAGTAGATCACACATGGGGGCGCCTAGCAACCTGATTGAAGGGAGAGGTTGTGGGTGGGGTGAGAAGTAACAAGCGAATGAGCAACAAGGGGGGGTAATGATTAGACCAAAGGAGAGGGCGGGGTGGGAGTTATCAAATAGGTGGGTATGGGGGCAATACAGAAATGGTAGGTGGGGGACGGGGATGGCATGAAGTGCAGAGGTGCGGCGGGAGTGGACACTGTGCGGAGGAAATGAAGTGGGTTTATCGCTGGGGAGTAGGAGAATGAGATGGAGATGACTGGATCAACGATAAAATTTAGCGGTTTGTTACATCATCAGAGGTGTAGGATATCTCTGATTCTTGGGATAGGGGGGTAGGAGAAGAGGTAGAGTTTTCTCACGCACCTCGACGATGGGGGGGATCTCTCAGGTTGCCGGGGTTGGCACACAGGGTTTCATCTGCGAGGCCTGTGTGGGGACGCATTCGGGGGGGGGTAGCGCACAGATGACACGGTGGGCTGACGGGGGGATGGGAGGGAAGTCTGTGAGGGGTACGGATCGGCGGACGGTGGAGGGGTGTGTACAACGGGGGAATGGGGATTGTAAGCGGGCAGTGGGTGGGAAGCATAAGTTTCGATGGTAGTGGTAGGTACGGAGGCTAGTGGAGTTGACATGGAGCTTGGCGTGTAGTAGGGGGTGGTGGGGGGGGGAGGGGACTCTGAGGGATGGCAGCTCGGGGGGGTGGGGGTGGGGTTGGATGGATGGGGAGGGTGGTTTGGGGGCGTGGTGGGGAGTTGGGGGTCTAGAAGGGGATGGGATTGGAGAGGGGGGTGGGAGGTTGAGCCGGTGTGTGTGAGACGGATCATAGTGGTAGCTTCTGGTGGGTGGTGCGAGGCTGTGATAATTGAAGTGCAAGTGGTGTGTGTTAGACGGCCGTTCTGGAGTAGATGTGAGTGGGGACTCCGGCAGTGGGGGGGTGATGATAGCGATGTTGGTTCAGGGGAGGGGGGATAAGTGGGGGAGGGGGGCGGAGGTGGAGGGTGTGGGCGAGATGAGGTGGTGAGTGGCGGGGGGGGAGGGGAGGCGGGGATACGTGTAGGAAGTGAGGTGGCGAATGCGGGGGTGTCAAAGCGGGGGGGGAAGGGGGGGCGAAGTGGTGATCTATCGTGCGGATGCATACAGGATTAGTGTGAATAGCAACGTGTAGAGTAGTTTGGTGGGGGGATAGCAGTTAACATAAGGGTGGGAGGGTGGTGCTGGAGGGGGAGTGAAGTGGTGATTCGGTTTTTGATCTAGATGAAGGGGGCTATGCGAGAAAGGGACCGCGTAGCGTACGGGTCGGGGGGCAACGTCTCTTGTAGGTATTGGTGTGCAACTAGGGTAGAGGGTGGGGATCTTTAGTGTGAGCACGCTGTGTTATATCGTGACGTATTGTGGGAAAGATCATGATGGGGGTGGTATGTGGAAGAGGTGTGGTATAATAATATGGTCTAAGTGAAATGGAGAGCATCGGCAGCAGCATGGGAGTGAGAGGTTAACGAGAGCTTTTCTGGGAGGGTTCGGGACGTGTGGAGTATCGGGGGACTATCTTGGAGTCCGAGAGTACTGTTGCCATATCTGCTGTTGACTACGGGGGGGTACGTAGACGGAAATGGAGGGGGGGATGGTCTTGGTTTGGCTAGTGGGTGGCTGAGGGGTAACGTTTTCCGGTGGTACGAGGTGTGTTGCGAGGTGTCGGAGCCGTTGCGCTTTGAAGACTAGGGAGCGTACGGTGGGTGGATGATGCGGACATGTGGGTGGGGGGGGGGTAGGAACGAGGTCGTTAGCGACGGATGCAAGTGGGAGGCGTCAGGAATGGGGTGTGAAGGAAGGTGGGGTAGAGTATGGGTACAGTGTAGGACAATAGTGTGCGTTGTTGTAGGTGGGTGGGCCAATTGTTTGCCGATGACATGTGACTGGGGTAGGGTGGGGTGGGGCTCGAAAAAAGGCGTAGGAGGGTGATGATGGGGCGAACTGGGCACGGTGGGGGGATCGTGTGTAGGGAGGTTTAGAGGGCGACGGAAGGCAGAGGGCACGTGGATGCGGGCGGGGGTCGGTTAGTACGATTCCTCAGGCGAGGTGCTGTGGGGAGAGGCGTAGAGGGATCTAGGTAATCAGCTTAGGGAGTTGGGTAGGGCATGTGGTGACGTGGGGTGGCTGTAGGTTCTGGTTGAGGGTAGGTTGGCGTAGGGTTGGGGTGCATTCTTGGAGTGTGGAGCGGGGGCATTGTGTCACAGAGAGTTTTATGATCTATAAATTTTCTATATTCTCTTCTTTTTTTCTACCCTTGTCCTCTATTTTATTATCACTCTTTATCCTTTTCCTGTGTTTTTCGCATTCGTACGTTTGCGACTATAAACATTACTAATTTCCCATTCAAACTTTCGCCTGGTTTCGGTTTCTCATTTAGAAACGCAGTAGATTACCTAACGTGTCAGTCCCTTGCACGAGATGATTTTAGGTGGGATTTCAGTCTATCAGACATGATGGGCAGACAAATTGTCTACATTTGCAGCTGTCACGAGAGATTTTCGTCAGGCTAGCTCCTGGCGAAGTGTGAAATTGCCCTCTGCAGTGAAGACAGAGTGTCTGGCATTTCGCCTCTGACACGCTCGCTCACGGTCAGATAGTTAGACGGAGGTGTGAAGACGCACTGGTGGCAGTTACGGCATGCGTCTAAGCTAACGTAGGTGTTAGGAGAGGGGAGAGATCGGGTTTTTGGAAATAGTAGGAGCCTTTGTCTGGTTTAAGATATTAACCAGAGTTTGAAACTTGATTTCACTCATTCCCCATTTGCAGTAGACGTGGTCACTTCGTTCTAGATACTTAAACTTATAAGTGAAATCTCTTAGTTTCGTTGTGATACCGTAGTTCTGTGTTGAGGTAAATATTATATTAAGTATCAAATATTTTGTGAGAGATTAAGTGTTTAATCGCCTATTTTACACTAGTTTCTTTTGTGCAGAGTGATTAATTAATAAGTCTGTTATATTCTCTAGTCGACGAGTTACAGTGGTAAAACAGAATAAATTATAATTTCTAGCTTAAAATCATGTAGCTATAATGAATTTAATTTAACTGCTAAATAATCAGACGAGAATAATTTTTCTAAACAAACTTATAAATGCTAGATGCCTCATGAGTGTTGACGGAATACGTATGTATTCCTAATTCATGATGATTGATTTTTATATATAACTTATTTCAAGGGAAAGTTTAAACGTCAAGTCAAGCTCTACGCTTGCAGTTCAAAATGTAAGTTATATTGAGTACATAATATGTAAAATATTTCATATGTGTTTTTTTCTTTATTCAGTGAATACTGGGGTAACCCAACTTTGCCGGCGTTTAGTACAGAGACAAACCTGTGAGAAACATAAACATTTTATATCTGTAACCACGTGGGTTTTTCAACTAACACCTGTCTGACAGGGCGTGTGCTTTCAGAGATAGACAGAATACCAATCCCACTAACGGGTTTTTTGTAAAGAATAAATGCTTATACTGGGCCTTTGAGCCAGATAATATTTCTTCACAAACTCTAATGTACATGCTGCCTTGTGGCGAGAATAATTACAGAAAAAAACATTAACTTTTCCGACATTATTTGATCAAGTGTGTGGTGAACCAAGATTCTCTGTTGAGAGAAGTTGTCCACAGGTCATTGTTGCTGCTAAAAACTTGTAGCAACTTATTCTGACCATGCATTCTGACTAGATTCATTTTTTAATGCATGGGAAGGAACTCATGAAATTGTAGTCACTTTTATTTCTACAGTCGTCTAATCTTGATAGCTATCGTTAAGAAGTTGTCTTATCTTGATAGCTAGGGTTGCCGATAGCTGTGTGAACGATTTTGAGTCACGACCATATATGGAGCGCTCAGATCGTCAGTTCTTTGAAAACAGTTGGCAATCGCAATGTTTCAAGATTCATTTCCTTTTAAGGTAATAGGTCTTAAGTCGAACATCGTAGAACATTCTTCGTTTCGTAAATTGGCCTGAGTTGTATTCGATTCGCGTGTTCTGCGCATGTCCCTTTTTGTGGCGTTAGTAAAACGATTTCCGCCCAGGTCAGTCTGTGCTGAGAAGCTGTGAAGGCGAGACGTAGCTATGTGCTAGTCTTCGCTTAGTTTATTCAGGAAGGAGTCCTCATGATTGTTGTTCCTATCTTGAGATGATATATCTCTGTGTTATTCCTAATGCCTGGAGGCATATGTGATTATTCATTTAATTCCTTATGAACAGGTAATTAAATCCCTTTTTTGGCTGAGTAACTTTATCGCCATCTTGTGATGTTGACTTTTGCTTAGCCTGCCTTATTCTAAAGTCTACGATATGACTAGTTTGCTCAGCTCACGATCCACTTAGATTGTCACGCATCGATTGATGCCTGTCCTACGGACTATTTGCTTCCTGAACTTTGTTGATGGATCTAGGTTTGATACCTTTGCTGTTTGCTGGACAATAGAGGACGATAATGTGGCGCTCAAAAGACATGCCTGTCTTGTTGAGGTCAAATCGAGGAGACCATCTTTAATCTCCTAGTTGATATCTTCTAGCTCTTATGGAAAGGGGGAAGTTTACTACCTGACTACATGTACAGCGGGTTTACGATATCCTAAAAGGCAGATGATGCACATTATTTTGATGCTGTCTGCTGTGCCAGTTGAATTGTCTACATATGTAATAATGACTGTTTGATCGTACCTATGATGTACCTGCTTGTTTATGTCTACACACTTCGTCATTGTGGCGTTTATAATAAATTATACAAAACCGTCACTAGCTGTTGCAAGCATCATTGACTTTTCACATCGTGAGTTAACGTGACGTCATTGTGTGGATTGCCTTGTTCGTAATGCTCACTGTCTGTATACACATCTACATCACACTTAAACCAGACTACAGACACCAAGTTACTACGCCTCATCATCCCTGGTGTCTGAGGGTGGTACACTACTCCGCAAAGGCCAGGATTATCATACCTTGAGAGGAGCAGATGAATTACAACACCCTCAACGTTGTGTGGCAAATGCGACATCCTCCACAGAACATTTATCAACACATATAATACTTACGCAACATTTGCCACGCTACATTTGGTGGCCATAAGCTGGTTTGTTCTGGTACCAGCATACTCGGGGTCCCTTACCCACTTCAGTCAACAAGAATTCAACAAACTGCATTGTTCCAGAAATCAACATACAGCGATTTTTTCAAGACATCTACATACAGAGTTATGGCAGTACCCGGCGTTGAGTCATACATTGCCAGTTGAAACGTGTTGCTGTCGTTTGTGAAGGTCAAGTGCCGATTGAATAAGAAGGCAAACTACCGATTCAAGCAATTAACGATTGAATAAGAAGGTCAAGTGCCGTTAGTTACACTACCTGTACTGTTTAGAAGCTCAAGTACCATCGTCATGGCAGTTGAAGCAGTCCAGATGTACCATCATCGTTGGATCTTCATTCCTTAGGACGCTGATTGTCATCTGTTTTTTCTGCTGTGGCTGACGTTTGGATACCAATAAGTTAAGTGGCCTGTTTGTTTGTGAACTGTGCCCTTATACTTCTACTGAGTCTTCTGTGTTTCATCTCATTCTTTTGTTTACATGTTATATGTTTATGTGTTATATTTATATTTATATGTTTATGTTTCTGCGGGTTTTCGGTTGGGCGGAGTCTCCCTTAGATTATACCACGTCATAGAGATCATCTATTGTGAGCGTTTTCTGTAGGGTGTGCAATTTCCGATACTGGAATTTGCAAAGCGACTTCTGTTGATAATTTTTTGTTAGTTGTGATGCCATGTGTTAGTATTGTTTTCGTTATTTTTCTGCATTCTTTAGTTCTGTTTTGATTTGTTTGTACTTGCTAGCCTCCTCTTTACTATAGTTTAGTTTCATACAACATTTTTGTTTATACACTGTGGTGTCTTGTATTTGTGTTATCTTCTCGTAGATATCATCACATTTTTTGTGATATTTCTTTAATTTTCGCTTTATTTTTTGTTGATTTCTACGAATGTTTTCGTATTGTTGCTAAATCTTTGTTATTGTTTACATTGTATTGTTTACATTGTATTGTTTACAGTGTAATGTTTACATTGTTATTGTTTACATTGTGATTGTGTTTACATAGTCATTAGTTACACTTATAGTAGTTAATTCACATTTAATAGTGGGTTATGCTTATGCATTACTACTACACTGATGATTAATAAATGATGAATAGTATTGTGCACTATTGAATGGGAAGTGCACCTATGATCAAGAGTTAATTGATGATATTTCAAAAAGGTATATACACAAGTTCTTTGATATAAGACTTGTTTCCCACAGAGATTGGGATAATAATATAGTGTTGTGAGTAAACAAGTGCTTCATTTAAGACTTGTTATAATTAAATTTGAAATAAGATAATTAATTATTTCAGGTTGTGGACTCATATTATTACTCATCATGGCTACATTTGAGCACTTTATTGAGCAGGGTAAATTGCTTGGGAAGACTGGTGATAAGTTAGAAGAATTTGCAACTGCTCAATATGATAAAGCAATGGAAGCTGAACAAAAGAAACTGCAGATGCAGGTGGATGAAAAAAGATTCCAAATGGAAATGGAAAAAACAAAAAAGAGAAGCAGAAGCAAAAGCTGAAGAGAAGAGACTACAAATTGAGTCTGAAAATAAAAGATTTGAAATAGAGGCTGAAAATAAAAGACTTGAAAAAGAGGCTGAAGAAAAAAAGTTACAAAGAGAAGCAGAAACAAAAGCTGAAGAGAAAAGACTTGAGGCTGAAAATAAAAGACTTGAAAGAGAGTCTGAAGAGAGAAAAGCAAAAATGGAGCATGAAGAAAAAATCTTAGCTTTGGAAATTGAGAAATTAAAGGTGATGAACATGGGTAATGCTAATGATGCAAATAAGGTCTCAGATAAGACTAATGCAAGCACTTTCAAACTTAACCTACCACCATTCAATGCTTCCATCGACGATATAACATTCTATTTGGACAGATTTGAAACTTCATGTAAAGTACATAACATAGATAAATCATTGCAGGTTTATCATTTGTCCAAAATACTTAGAGGTGATGCTTTAAGTATGTTAAGTATGGTAGATGAGCCTGACAAGAACAACTATGAGGTTGTCAGGGCTATGTTGTTAAAAAATACCAACTTGACGAAGACGGCTATCGTCTTCAATTTAAAAATATGTTACCAGAAACTGGTGTGCAATTCTCTGAATTCATATCAAAGACACGTCTTACTTTTTTACGTTGGGTGGAGCTGTCTAAGACAGAAAAAACTTATGAAGGACTTATGGACTTAATACTTAGAGACAAAGTCATGTCTTCTGTCAACGAGTCGTTCCTTGCTTTCCTTCATGAACGTAAACCTAAAACAATAAAAGAAATGGAAGATTTCTGTAGCCAATATATAACTGCGCATCCCCACGTAACCATTGGTAACTCTAAAGTAAAAGAAGGTCTGCCAGTTGCTTCGGCAGCACCTTATGGTCAAAACTCTAGTAATAGATTCCAACAAAATTTTGATAAGAAAAGTAACCGTAATTACGGTCAAAATTATGGAAATCAATTTCAGGGTGATTCTTCGTCGAAGAATTGGAGACGAGCTGACAGTCCTCGTTACTTCCAACCTAATAATTTTAGGCATTTCAGAATAGGATATGGTAATAGAGGGTTTTCCTCGCGTAAACCTCAAAACCAAACAAATAGATGTTCACATCAATGTGGACATGATAATAATCATGGAAACTGTGGTTCGAAACATGATAACAGTTATAATAGAAACAATAATAACTACAGAGATAATAACAACAGTGATAACTTCAGAGGTAATGGTAGTCGCGGTAGATCTCAAAACAAAAAAAAAAAAAAGAGATATCAGCAGGCTAACTCGGTTCAACAAGAATCTCAGGGAGCCTGTAATCAGGTTTCTGATAATAAAAACTCTGACGCTGTCACTTGTTCATCTTTTGACTTTGGGAGAGCAAACAAGTGCCCCCAATGCAGTACTTTGTTCGAACCAACTACAATATCGACTTTGAGTTGTGGTCACCCTCTCCCCGCTCTTCCTGCTTCAGTTGCACATGACGGGAGAGGTTCTCTAATCCTACATAAGGGTCTTGTTAATAATACTCCGGTCTCACTACTTTTCGATTCCGGATGCACCACTATTGGTGTTAGACAATCGCTTGTAGATCCATCCTGTGCGACAGGAAGGGTTATCAAATGTGTCACATTTGGCGGCACTCTAGAGAAATATCCTACCGCTGTAATTCACATTGCCACTCCTTTCTTTACGGGAGATGTGCATGCCTGTCTCTTACCTAACCCAATTGCGGACCTTATTATTGGTCGTATCCACGGAGTTAGGGAATGTACCCCACAGCAGATTGCTGCTTGGGAAGATGATAATATGCAAGCTACCAATGCAGTGGTTACAAGAGCACAAGCTCTACAAACACCGCAAACTTCGTTGAATAATGATAATGAAGTTCATAGCCAAGATAGTACCTTGGTTATTTCTCGTGACTCGTTCATAAAATTACAAGAAGAAGATCCTACGCTAAAGAAATTCTTCATTCTTGAGAAGAAAGGTGATCCAAATAAGGATACACAAAGAAAATCTTGGATAGAAATGAAAAACGGCGTACTTGTACGTATGGTACAAGACACGGCTACGTCAGCACATTCGCAAATTCTTGTTCCCAAGAGTATGAGAGTGCAAATATTGCAGCATGCTCATGACTCGCAATGTGCTGGACACATGGGATTTTCCCGTACAAAGTCGAGAGTCCTTGCGGCTTTCTTTTGGCCCTTTGTTAACAAGTCATCCGTATATACTGCCGATCATGTCAGGTATGTCAGGAGGTCAAATCTAGAGGACCACGACATGCTGCGCCTATCCAGGCTGCTGACATCCCTATTCGGCCATTCCAGAAAATGGCCATAGATATTATTGGCCCTTTTAAGATAAAGTCGGCCAGAGGACATCAGTTTATTCTTACATGTGTCGATATGTGCACACGTTGGCCAGAGGCTATCCCTCTAAAGAGCATATCTACTACAGATATCGCAGATGCTCTTTGGCTGATATTTTCTCGCTTGGGGTTCCCCAGAGAAATACTGTCAGACCATGGCACTCAACTCATATCTGATACTATGTCTCAAGTAATGTCTACCTTACACATTAAAAGATCTCTCAGTAGCATCTATCATCCTATGTCTAATGGGTTAGTTGAGCGTCTGAATAGAACGCTCAAGACTTTACTTGGTAAGATAACTGAAGACCATCCTCAAGATTGGGACAGGGTTTTACCTGCGGCTCTCTTTGCCTATAGAGAGGTCCCAAATGAGCACACAGGATTTTCTCCCTTTGAACTTGTCTTTGGCGCGCGTCCGCGCGGCCCTATGTCTTTATTACACGATCTCATCACTGCCGATGATATTAGTGATGACACTCAATCTTCATATGAGTATGTCATTGCTCTGAGGCAAAAGATCATTGAGGCATGCAAATTAGCGACTGCTTCGTCAGAAATTGCTAAAGAAAAAGCAAGGCAGTTTGCTAAAAAGAACAGATGTCTACGACAACTTTGTCCAGGTGACAAAGCATTCGTCCTACTCCCCAGTAGGGAAAATAGACTTCTGATTGCATGGAAAGGTCCATATGCAATAGTCTCACGAATTTCCGATGTTGACTATGTGGTCGATATAGATGGAAAGCATAAGACTTTCCATATCAACATGCTGACGGAATTTCATGAGCGTCCAGACTATTTGCTGCCTATTTTTCAGGCAACGGACGAATCTTCGGTACCTCATGGTCATTACTCATCCCTGTCTGTCATACAGGATGAGGAATCTGTTTTTTCTGATGTCGATCTCCCTCTTCCAGTGGTTCCACTACATTCTATGGAATCTTGGAAAGATGTGTCCATTTCTCCTAATCTTTCTGTTGATGAACATCGTCAAGTCTCGTCGATGTTACAGACATTTAAGGATGTTCTAACCGACATCCCTGGTCACACGAATGTCATAGAACATGACATAATTCTTACCGACAGTAATCCTATTAGGGTTAGGCCGTATCCTATCCCTATACACTTTCAGTCACAAGTGGAAAAGGAATTGGATGAAATGATCCAATTAAACATAATTGAACCATCGACTTCTCCATATTCTTCTTCCATGGTTATTGTTCGGAAGAAAGATAAGAACATACGAATTTGCGTTGATTATCGCAAATTAAATCAAGTCACAAAGTTCGATGCTGAACCTATGCCTTTACTAGAGGATCTACTTAGTAGACTTTCTAATTCTAGATTCTTCACTAAACTTGACTTGTCAAAAGGTTATTGGCAAGTGCCTTTAGCAGATCATGCCAAACCTCTGACTGCTTTCTCTACACCTAGGGGTTTATTTCAATGGAATGTAATGCCTTTCGGTCTTATGAACGCCCCTGCTACTTTCGTTCGCATGATGCGTCGAATTCTTTCTCATCGTTCAGATGTCATCGCTTACTTAGATGATATCTGTCTCTTCAGTGATTCTTGGGAAGATCACTATCTGGGTTTATATGACCTACTGTCTACTCTACGTGAGTATAATCTGACAGCAAAACCTTCTAAAGCTTATATTGGTTTTGGTGAAATTTCTTTCTTGGGTCATCGTGTTGGTCATGGTCTCTTGAAGACAGAAGACCACAATACTTCGAAAATATTGAACATCTCTGTACCTAAAACGAAGAAACAAGTCCGGAGTCTCTTGGGGTTAATCCAATTCTATGGGAGATTTATTCCGAATCTATCTTCGATAATGGCACCTCTGTCAACGTTGTTGAAGAAAGGGTCACCTAATCTGATTCGTTGGTCTCAGGAATGTCAATCTTCCTTAGACCAGATTAAAAGTATATTTTCTTCTCCTCCCATCCTAAGATTACCTACTCTTGATAGAACTTTTGTTCTTCGAAGTGATGCTTCATCCACTGGGATCGGAGCAGCACTTATGCAGGAATATGCTGAAACTCTGCATCCTGTCATGTACATTTCTAGAAAACTAAATGCGGCAGAGAGGAACTACTCGGTTTTAGACCGTGAATTGTTAGCTATGGTTTGGTCTATTCTCAAACTACAAAGATTCCTCCTGGGCGCACATTTCATTCTAGAAACTGATCAGAAAGCTCTTACAGCTATTCAGACTAAGAACTTGAAGAGTTCGAGATCCACTCGATATGCTATTGCTCTTCAACCTTTTCACTTCACGGTACGAGCTATCCGTGGGTCGGATAATGTGATGGCTGACATTCTGTCTAGATGCCCACATGATTCCAACTAATACTTCTGTTCTATTTCTAGATATACGACAGAGCCATAACACACCTATATTACTACAATACATTAGCACATCTGTCCTCACTTTAGGTGAACACATACTATTGTGCTTTGTTATCATCTTCTTCTGTTCCCATCTTTAATATAAGAAGAAGACTGAGTAGTTAATATAAGGGCCGAAAGTTCCAAAGGCCACAATTATTAATAATAATGTATTGTATAGTATGAAACTTAATGGCTATTAAATAGAATTATATTGTTTGTTTTTTTCTCAGCACGTTATTGTTGATCTGAGAAGCTACCTTTCTATTGTCAAACATGGAGAGTTCCACATTGTACAGTTTCTTTGGAACGACAGGAGATGTGTCCTCGATCTTCATTTATATTTAATTTCATTGTGTAATGGTAATATTAAACATTTAGATAATGTAATATTTAACATTCAATATCAGATGTGTACATCCATTCTAAGCGGTATTAGATTATGACACTGCTATTTGATTATAATGATATGAACTTGCATATTTATATTGTATTTTCATGCAAGCGTAGTGTGTGTTGGTGGCACCTCCCCGATATATTTTTTTTAAATCAGATTTTTTATCTGTTGAGAAATATTCTCACCAGACACTTTATGTGTCAATTTAGCCTCATATTAGGCAGTGCAATTACTTATCCCCGCATAATTCGTGCGTTGTTAAACCGTTTTTTGGTTTTACTCTTGGATATTTAAAAAAAAAAAAAAAATGTTGCACATTTTTTTTTATCGGGAGGTGGCGGTAATGTTGCTGCTAAAAACTTGTAGCAACTTATTCTGACCATGCATTCTGACTAGATTCATTTTTTAATGCATGGGAAGGAACTCATGAAATTGTAGTCACTTTTATTTCTACAGTCGTCTAATCTTGATAGCTATCGTTAAGAAGTTGTCTTATCTTGATAGCTAGGGTTGCCGATAGCTGTGTGAACGATTTTGAGTCACGACCATATATGGAGCGCTCAGATCGTCAGTTCTTTGAAAACAGTTGGCAATCGCAATGTTTCAAGATTCATTTCCTTTTAAGGTAATAGGTCTTAAGTCGAACATTGTAGAACATTCTTCGTTTCGTAAATTGGCCTGAGTTGTATTCGATTCGCGTTTTCTGCGCATGTCCCTTTTTGTGGCGTTGGTAAAACGATTTCCGCCCAGGTCAGTCTGTGCTGAGAAGCTGTGAAGGCGAGACGTAGCTATGTGCTAGTCTTCGCTTAGTTTATTCAGGAAGGAGTCCTCATGATTGTTGTTCCTATCTTGAGATGATATATCTCTGTGTTATTCCTAATGCCTGGAGGCATATGTGATTATTCATTTAATTCCTTATGAACAGGTAATTAAATCCCTTTTTTGGCTGAGTAACTTTATCGCCATCTTGTGATGTTGACTTTTGCTTAGCCTGCCTTATTCTAAAGTCTACGATATGACTAGTTTGCTCAGCTCACGATCCACTTAGATTGTCACGCATCGATTGATGCCTGTCCTACGGACTATTTGCTTCCTGAACTTTGTTGATGGATCTAGGTTTGATACCTTTGCTGTTTGCTGGACAATAGAGGACGATAATGTGGCGCTCAAAAGACATGCCTGTCTTGTTGAGGTCAAATCGAGGAGACCATCTTTAATCTCCTAGTTGATATCTTCTAGCTCTTATGGAAAGGGGGAAGTTTACTACCTGACTACATGTACAGCGGCTTTACGATATCCTAAAAGGCAGATGATGCACATTATTTTGATGCTGTCTGCTGTGCCAGTTGAATTGTCTACATATGTAATAATGACTGTTTGATCGTACCTATGATGTACCTGCTTGTTTATGTCTACACACTTCGTCATTGTGGCGTTTATAATAAATTATACAAAACCGTCACTAGCTGTTGCAAGCATCATTGACTTTTCACATCGTGAGTTAACGTGACGTCATTGTGTGGATTGCCTTGTTCGTAATGCTCACTGTCTGTATACACATCTACATCACACTTAAACCAGACTACAGACACCAAGTTACTACGCCTCATCATCCCTGGTGTCTGAGGGTGGTACACTACTCCGCAAAGGCCAGGATTATCATACCTTGAGAGGAGCAGATGAATTACAACACCCTCAACGTTGTGTGGCAAATGCGACATCCTCCACAGAACATTTATCAACACATATAATACTTACGCAACATTTGCCACGCTACAGTCATCTTCCTAATTAAGGGAAACCTCGTGTTCTGACACTGTGTACCTGCTAAAACCCTAACTCTTACCTCTTGAATAAGTGACATTAACTTAAATCTGTAAAGAAAGAACGATCGCCTGAAGAGGACGCTCCCCGGACACGTTGAATGAAACCAATATCTGCAGAGCTGGGTATCCGCTTCATCCACAGATAGACAGATTAAACGACGTGTACACTAAGGCTTGCGCCAGACGGCGAACAACCGCACGATTGTAGGTAAGGTTGTGTGAGTCAGGGCCCTGATGAAAGAACCGAGTGAAAGTAGACTGAAGGATGTTCTTCGTTTGATTCACTCACTTTGTAACTTTCCTTATGCAAGATTTTGTTGCTAAACTATATTTTTCCTTAGAATAGATACTGCTATCAAAGTCAGTTCATACCTTCAAAAGGGGAAATATTAGACCCAAAACATATGTATCTGTGACTCTTTGGGCTATCATCGTTCTCCTAACGGGACTGTGGGCTAAACATCGAGGGAAGATCATAACTGTGGGTCTATCATTTCTTGTAGAAATTCCTCGATTTTTATGACTATTTGTATATGCTGTGATGTAATTTTATGTGTTGTGATGGGATTTTAGATGATAATTAAAACTGCCCTTAAACTTAATCAGCGTGTTGGTCAGCTCGTTCTAGAATATCTATATAATCATCTGTTATAGTTTTCCCACGTCTGTACGTGTAACTGTCGTCTTGTATGTGCGTGCACGTGAGTGGATAGAATATATATATGTTATATATATATATATATATATATATATATATATATATATATATATATATATATATATGTATGTGTGTGTGTGTGTGTGTGTGTGTGTGTGTGTGTGTGTTTAGACTGTCTGACTCCTCTAAATCTGTCGTAGGAGATAAGTGAAAGAGAGAAGATTTCTCGATTTCAGCGACATCCTCTATCACAGTCTACCATCCCACTCGTGGAAATCTATTTCTACTATTATCTCTCACTGTGGCTATCACCCATTCTAATCTATTCAGAAGGGACCAATCCAAGTCTTAATTCCCCTATCAAAAAATCTACGACAACGTGCAACACGATTCCCAACAGCTATGACCCTGAAAATGCGTACTCGTTGTGGCAGTATACTCGGTATAAAAAGGCCGTTGAGACAAAACACACAGTACATGTGCTTGAAATGCCACGACTATCTGAAAACGACCGCCAAGAGAATCAAGTCCCATTCACGTGTAAGAGCAGCTTCGAGCTGTTGCAGATTAGCTGGAGAACCTTGCCTGTAGACTCTGCCTCCAAGCTCGTCCCACAGATGTTCTATAGGGGACATGTCTGGTGATAGGGCAGGCCAATCAATCGTCACAATGTTCTGCTGCTGTAGATATTGCTGCGTAATGCATGCGGTGAGCGCACGTGCGTTATCCCGCTGGAGAAGCTGCAAGTCTGGATAATTTGTGAACGCAGGAGCAACCAATGCATCCAGAACCTCATCTCGATATGTCACAGCATTAACATTTCCACGGAAGACGGGAAGAGGCAAGCGATGGTGAAAACTGAATCCTCCCCAAATGTGAATACTGCCACCTCCACATCGGTGGTGCTGACGAACACAGCAATCTGCAAAGCGCTCTCCACACCGTTGCCAAATCCGCATACGTCCATCAGCAAAGGATATGTTGAATCTGCTCTCGTCTGTGAATAGGACAGCATTCCACTGCAGTCTAGTCCATCTGACGCTGGCGATGTCTGTGAATCAAGTTTGGCCCAACATAAGGTCGTCTTGCAGTAAGGCCTGTATCTCTGAGTCGTCGTATGACTGTCATTCGAGAGACTTGCCCACGTCTACCCACTATTGCTCTTGCTGTTTGACTTGCCAAGAGAGAACGATTCCTTAAGTGACTCAGCACAATATGACGATCTTGCGCAGGGGTAGTAACTCGTGGTTGGCCACTCCGAAGTCTATCCCAGGCACTGCCAGTGGTTCCGTAACGTTCATTGAGACGTACAATAGTGCTGTGGTGGCAATTCATCCTTCTGGCAATGGCCCGCGAGCTCATTGATAGTGATTGGTGTTAAGCGTCACTGAACTGTTGTTAACACTTGGTTAAGTGTAACTCAGGTATTGAGTTCATGTCTGACTTTATGTCAACATGGTGTGACTTGTACATGCGTTGGGAGAAAGCATGTAGTGAATACAAGTCTGGTGTGACTGAATTATTCTGTGTTTGGCAGCCGAACTGGGCGCGCGAGTTTGTGTTCGGAAGCCGAGCTGAAAGCTCGTATTTGTGACTGAGAGGATCCATAGTTGTGATTATGATATTTATGCTGTGATAGATCCTATCCATTTATTTCTGAATGGCGATGATTTTCTCGCCTGGAGGCGCTCCTGTTGGAGCCATAAATATATGTTCATGGAGAACATTATAAGATGACGACTTTCCACCTTGAAGCTACGGAGGAGTAAGGCGACGCGTTTCCCGCCTTGTAGCTGTGATAGATAAAGTACAGGCGAAGTGTATTGTACCGCCTGGAGAGGAGGTTCTGTGAATCTATATGGCGATGTTCATGCCGCCAATCACTGATAATAATTGATATACACATGGATGGTGATTTATTAGTGCGATGGTGTTTTTCCGCAAGTAGAGTGTTTGAGGGATTATTGTGTGCGAAGAGTGTATACCACACCAAGGACATTCTGTTCACTGTTATTGTGTGTTCGGAGAGACAGTGTATGAATAATGTAGTTTATTATGTCCTACAGGCAGCGTTAGCCTAAGTGTCGTGGAATATTCTAATCCACATATATAAATTATCAAGTAAATATAAAGCCTAATAAATACATATAATAAATAAAGGAAGAAGAATGGTAAAGAACAGTGCTGTCACAATGACTGTACTCGAAATCCCCTTGTTTTCTACTGCGTAAGCAAATTGTAACGTTTCACGTCGATATTAAAGGCTTTCTGCAACATACACGCGTTTCCCAAACACACAATAAAATGTGCTGCCTTTCTAAGAAAAACCTTGAAATATGCAAGTTGACCTAAATTTTAAATTCCATTCATGTCTTTTTCTACACTGCGTTACCAAAACGAACGAACAGATGGACAAAAGGATAAAGAGAGAGGGGAGGGCTGAAAATCAGGAACGCATGCAACACGCGTCGCGCGATACACAAATGCTGCCATCACGCGTGTAAGTCTACATGCACTAATTTTTTTTCAGACGGACAGTGATAAAATACACTACCCTTTCCCAGAGTTAGGTTTATAAATCCTGAAATCTCTTATTAGGAAAGACAACATTAGATGGGTTTACGGTTGAATTCAAATTTGGATAAGAAGGGTAATACTGGAATAAAGTATTTCAAATGAAGCTGACAGTTGGCCTAATGCTCTGAACTCAATGTTTGTGCTGTGTTGTGATCAGTGTAACAAGAGAGTTTAAGTTAGTTATGAAGTAGAAGGTACATCCTTCTTGATTTCAGGGACAGTGGTCTTGATGGTACTGAGCAGCACCTGGTCAGAGCTTTGCTGAATGCAGTGTCGGACAGCATACTCCTTGGTCCTTTTAGCTATCAGTGAGGTGTCTCCAGAGCCCAGAGGAGAATTCGAGCAGAGGAGTCCTTTCCTGCCGCCATCACGCCAGATAAGCTAACTTGGCCAGCTGAGCTCAACATTATGTCCCCTCATCTTGAAATAACTTTGTAAAAATAACATTCAGAGGGGAATTTAATTGTCTTAATATCAGGAACTGAGAACATCTCCAATACTAGTCCCTAAGACAAACTATTGAAGTCATGATGACAAATACCAACAGAGCTTGAACAAAACAAAACCAGTATTACCTCATATTACTACTACACAACTGACACACATAGGATATTTTTAATAATATATGTCACTACAATATTCATATTGATAAAGTCTGTACATATACTTGTAATTAAAATTGATTGTGATTCCTGGTTCCTTTGTATTTGAATCAGGACACAAATACATTATTAACAGCACTGAATACATATTGTTATTTGGAACGTTACGAGTGACTTCTTTAAGATATTCTCATAGAGTGTTATATGTATGTGAGTGTCACAGTGTTGTTAAGAGTAGTGGATTAAATTAAATTGTTTATCTGTCTGTTGTTGTGACTTACACTTCATCATACACATACCCTAGACACATAACGTAGTCATCACACTATTCCAGAATAATTCTGACTGAGATATATAGATATGTGGTAGCAAGTAAGGTTATATATAATACACTACTCTTATTAGATATATATACCTTCACAGCTGATCTCAGTCAGTACACTAAGTCCCCTATAAATATTTATAACATCCCACTTCACCACATATATTGGGGTCTCGCTCCCGGGATTTTGAATCTTTCCCTATTAAAAATATTGGGGGTAATTCACTTCAGGGAATATAAGAATTAAAAGGTATCCTTGGGTGGAATTAAATAAGGTTGAGCTCACGGTGCCTGTGTTGTCCATTATATATATTTAGAATTTGAATTGTTGGTTAGACATTATATAAATTTACCTGATAGACAATGGCGGACCTGGCCAAATTTCGATCTGCTGCGGTTCAGACTGCAAAAGAGTTAGGATTAGATGGGCAAGTTATGGTTGCCTATGTCACGACGGAATGTGACAAATTTATTGAACGTGAAGAAAGAAGGTTTGAAGCCGAAAGAAAGTTAGAGGCTGACAAGGAAATTAAGAGGTTGCAGATTGAGGCTGACAAAGAGGCTAAAGCATTGGAAGCCGAGGAAAGAAGACAGGCTGCAGAAAGAGAAGAGAAGAAATTAGCTGCAGAAAGGGAAGAGAAGAAATTGGCTGCAGAAAGAGAAGAGAAGAAATTAGCTGCAGAAAGAGAAGAGAAGAAATTAGCTGCAGAAAGAGAAGAAAGAAAATTAGCTGCAGAAAGGGAAGCAGAAGATAAAAGATTACAAAGGGAACATGAGTTACGACTAAGGGAGTTTGATTTTCAAGGCCATGCTCCTGAAAATGGTGCCAGTCCCTTTGCCTCTGATGCTACGGTTACTCAGGGAGCCTCAACCTCAGCTATGAATTTTCATTTAGATCATTTTGTTGAGAAAGACGATGATATTGAGAGCTACCTAAATAGGTATGAGCTATTAGCTACCACGTATGGGTTAGAGAGAGAAAGGTGGAGCTTAAAGTTATCTCAGGGACTTCGTGGGGCAGCTTATGAAGTTTTTGCAAAAATGAGCAGAGGTGATCAGGAAAATTATGACATGCTAAAGCAGGCTCTTTTGTTAAGGTATGAAAAGAATGCAGAATTTTATAGAAAAAAATTTAGGAATGCTAAACTACTGTCAGGTGAAACCTATCACCAGTTCTCTGCACGAATAGAGACATACTTGGAGAAATGGACTTCTCTGGGGAAAACCCAAGATCTTAAGGAAATGGTCCTTATAGAGCAATTAAGAGAGTCCATGGCTCCAGACCTGAGAAAGTTTCTCATGGAACAAGGTGCAGAGAGGCTGGATGAGTTGCTAAATGTTGCTGAAAGGTATCAAGCAGCTCAAGCAGAGGTAACAGGTAATAAAAAGAAACAAGTGGATAACTTTAGGGCACCACAGAACTTTAATAAATTTGATCCTAAGGATCAAAATAAAGGTAAGCACCAATTTGATAGGCCACGGTATGACAATAAAAATAAATTCCCACAATTCGATGAAAGGAAATATAATGAAAGAAAATCTTTCAACCAAGGAAAAAGGTGGTGTAAAAATTGTCAGATGGACAATCATGACACTGACCGTTGCAGAAGGAAACCTGTGTATATGGCAACCCTTCAGGTCAGGTCGACCTCAAGACAGGAGGAGGATATTATGTTAGATACCACTCCAGAAGAGATGAGGAAGGCACAGGCTGGGGATAAAACACTCAAGCCTTGTTTCAGAAAATTGTCAACTTGTCATACAACTCCAGGCAAGGGAGACTTTTACATGAAAAACAAGTTGATGTATAGGAAGACTGGAGCTAGATCCAATGGTCACGGACAGCTGGTTCTTCCAAAAGATATAGGGCAGACTTAATAAGGAGCCTACATGTGAAACCAGATGGGGACCATGAGAAAATAGGTACCATCATTCAAAAGGTGGCTCACAATTATTATTGGCCCAAAGCAAGATGGGACATTGAGAATTTTGTAGAAAGGTGTAGCATAGCACATGAGGGAACACCCACAAGTGGGAACATGGATCAGGACCTGGACACGCCCCGGAGCAAAATTAGGCCTGATAATAAAAAGAAAAATAGATTTGATAAAGTGGACCAAATGGAATGGGAAGCCCCTTTTCACGGACAAGCTTCACTTAACTGTTTTACAATGGCCACTATGCGGAGAGTGCAAAAAGATGTCTTACCCCAGGATAAGCCGAAAATCCCTCAATCGGACTTAAACAAACTGGAGGAAGAGGATGTAGGGAGGAAATCTCTCATCAAGAATTTTAAGAGGGGAGAAAGCCCCAAAAGAAAAATTGGTAGCGGTCGTTTTGTGAATGATAATTCTGGGAGGAAAAATCATCACTATAAAGCTTCGAGTGGAAGAGACCATACCGGTGCATGGACAAATAGGTCCACACAATTAAAGGTCCATATGTAGCTTTGTTAAGAACGTGGACTGATGAAAAGGCAGAGGAAAACATTACATCTTCATACCAATATGTGAATGAGCTGACCACTCGGTTAAAAACTGGCTGGAAACTTGCCAATGAAAATTTGAAACAAGCCAGGAAGAAACATGCTGCCTATTATAACAGGAAGGCGAAAGACAGAGATTTGGCTGTGGGAGAGAAGGTACTGCTTCTTTTGCCCGGGAGTCAGAATAAGTTACAAATTGGATGGCAGGGTCCATATACAGTTCTAGAGAAGGTGTCTAGAACAAATTATAAGATAGACAAGAAGGGGAAAGAAAAAATCTATCATGTGAATCTCCTGAAGAAATATTTGGAAAGAGAACATCAGGAAGAGACACACTTGTTGACCTTGTCCATCGCCATGGAGATGAAAAAGGAACCACTTTCATCATTTGAATATCCATTACACCCCTGTGAGACAGCAGCACAGGTGAAAATCAGTACACATTTAACGAAAACTCAGAAAGAGAGAGTGCAACAGGTTCTAAATAATCATGCAGAGGTGTTAACAGACCGACCAGGGCATACAAACCTATTGGAATATGATATGAAACTCATAGACTCCACACCTGTCTGTATGAAACCATATTCGATTCCGTTTGCTAAGGAGAAAGCTTTGAAGGAAGAAATAGACTATCTGTTGAAGGAAGGAATTATTTCGCACAGTGAGTCTTCGTATAGTTCCGGTGTTGTACTTTTAAGGAAGCCCTCTGGAGAACATAGACTCTGTATAGATTACAGGAGACTGAATGCTATTACAGAAGGACAGGTGGATCCATTGCCGGATACAAATCAGCTGTTTGCCAGACTAAATAAAGCTAAATATTTCTCAAAAGTGGATCTGAGTAAAGGATACTATCAGATTCCAGTAAAGCCTGAGGTTAGACCATACCTAGCTTTTAGTACCTCAGAAGGACACTATGAGTTTAATAGATTGCCATTTGGATTGAAGAATGCGCCTAGTGTCTTCTCTAGAATGATGAGAAAATTATTGGATCCTCTGAATAATCCCTGTATAACAAATTTTATGGATGATATCCTTATAGCAACAGAAACATTTGAGGAACACATTGACTCTCTGAACATGCTGTTTGATCGACTTAGGGAGGCAAATTTAACAGCCCGTCCAACCAAATGTTGCGTTGGATGTAAAGAATTGGAATTTTTGGGACACACAGTTTATCAGGGAAATATGACCCCTGACCCAAAGAATTTAGAAAAACTACAGAAAGCCCCGAGACCACAAACCAAGAAGGACGTGAGATCCTTTGTCTCATTATGTGGTTTCTACCAGAAGTATATCAAGAACTTTAATTCCATATGTGCACCGTTAACTGAATTGACACGTAAAGGACTTCCAGATCGCATTACATGGACACCACAATGTGAAATGACTTACCAAGAATTGAAGGAAAAGCTCACAAGTAAACCCATTTTGAAATTACCTGACTTAAGTCAAGAATTCATAGTAAGGACGGATGCAAGTAATATTGGGTTAGGTGCAACTCTACTACAGAAATCAGATGCATTGGATGGGGAATTAAGCCCAGTGGCATATGCTAGCAGAAAGTTGAATAAAGCTGAAATCAACTACTCAACTAGCGAAAAAGAATGTCTTGCAGTAATATGGGCGATAAAGAAATTCAATATTTATCTATATGGGAAGGCATTTAAGTTGCAAACAGATCACAAACCTTTATCGTTTCTAGCACAGGCTAAGCATGAGAACTCTAGGTTACTCCGATGGTCTTTGCTTCTGGCTCCATATAATTTTAGCATTGAGTATATATCTGGAAAAACCAATTTGGGAGCGGATTTTTTTAAGCCGCCATCCGTGTGATGAGAATCACCGTAAACCCCAGAAATAATAATAAATTTCTCTATGTGTATATAGAATAAAGGACTGACATATAATGTCTGTTTTAAGAGGGGAGGTGTCGTGGAATATTCTAATCCACATATATAAATTATCAAGTAAATATAAAGCCTAATAAATACATATAATAAATAAAGGAAGAAGAATGGTAAAGAACAGTGCTGTCACAATGACTGTACTCGAAATCCCCTTGTTTTCTACTGCGTAAGCAAATTGTAACGTTTCACGTCGATATTAAAGGCTTTCTGCAACATACACGCGTTTCCCAAACACACAATAAAATGTGCTGCCTTTCTAAGAAAAACCTTGAAATATGCAAGTTGACCTAAATTTTAAATTCCATTCATGTCTTTTTCTACACTGCGTTACCAAAACGAACGAACAGATGGACAAAAGGATAAAGAGAGAGGGGAGGGCTGAAAATCAGGAACGCATGCAACACGCGTCGCGCGATACACAAATGCTGCCATCACGCGTGTAAGTCTACATGCACTAATTTTTTTTTCAGACGGACAGTGATAAAATACACTACCCTTTTCCAGAGTTAGGTTTATAAATCATAAAAAACTCTTATTAGAAAAGATAACATTAGATGGGTTTACGGTTGAAAACATAACAGTACCCAGACAGCACATCTTCGAAACAGGAGGTAGAAAATACATATTTTGAACGCAGCCACGTAGCTCTTTCAAATTTGGATAATTGGGTTCCTTAGGGCTTGCTGACAAATAATATGTAAAACGTTACGCAAATAGTCCAGGAATTAATAAATTATACCCAAAATAAAATAGTGAGGATGCCTGACAGCATGGAATCATTTCTGCTCATAAAATTTTTTTTATAACGTGTTTGAAAAAAAACCTTACGTTACATAAATAGCCTACCATGTAAACTCCCCATTGATTGGAGCGCAACAAATGAAAGCCTAACCACGATTGGTCGGACTATAAATACTATCTTTCGTTGTTAGGGGAAACGGGGAAAGGTAACATTTTTTCAAACACTTGTCGAAACGGGGCCTCATTGGTCAGACTCGCTGATATACACACTTGGGAGCGTTAGTTCGAAACCACTTGTTTAAATAAGCTTGATAAAGCATCAGTGCGTTGAAGCCAGCTTATATTTGGCTCAATAAAAGCCTGGAAGATAAGCAGATGGGAATTTGTGCCAGTTTGTGCCAGAATTCATTGCTAATCAACGTATCTGTGTTTATTCGTATGAATTGTGGTAAGCTTGAACCATTCAATATCTTTTAATGAAAATTGAATGTGAATTGTTGATTTATGCCTGTATATATATGTGTAGTTCAGTGGCAAACGTGAGGTAAAGCCTGTAATGCTCCAGCCTGAACAGAGGGTGTCGGAGAAAAGTCAAACGGCATGGAATGGCCAAACAGTACACTGACACCTAGATGATTGACTAGAAAGAAATAATGCTGGAATTGCAGAGGCGTAGTAACCATTAAGAAGGGTAATACTGGAATAAAGTATTTAAAATGAAGCTGACATTTGGCCTAATGCTCTGAACTCAATGTTTGTGCTGTGTTGTGATCAGTGTAACAAGAGAGTTTAAGTTAGTTATGAAGTAGAAGGTACATCCTTCTTGATTTCAGGGACAGTGGTCTTGATGGTACTGAGCAGCACCTGGTCAGAGCTTTGCTGAATCCAGTGTCGGACAGCATACTCCTTGGTCCTTTTAGCTATCAGTGAGGTGTCTCCAGAGCCCAGAGGAGAATTCGAGCAGAGGAGTCCTTTCCTGCCGCCATCACGCCAGATAAGCTAACTTGGCCAGCTGAGCTCAATATTATGTCCCCTCATCTTGAAATAACTTTGTAAAAATAACATTCAGAGGGGAATTTAATTGTCTTAATATCAGGAACTGAGAACATCTCCAATACTAGTCCCTAAGACAAACTATTGAAGTCATGATGACAAATACCAACAGAGCTTGAACAAAACAAAACCAGTATTACCTCATATTACTACTACACAACTGACACACATAGGATATTTTTAATAATATATGTCACTACAATATTCATATTGATAAAGTCTGTACATATACTTGTAATTAAAATTGATTGTGATTCCTGGTTCCTTTGTATTTGAATCAGGACACAAATACATTATTAACAGCACTGAATACATATTGTTATTTGGAACGTTACGAGTGACTTCTTTAAGATATTCTCATAGAGTGTTATATGTATGTGAGTGTCACAGTGTTGTTAAGAGTAGTGGATTAAATTAAATTGTTTATCTGTCTGTTGTTGTGACTTACACTTCATCATACACATACCCTAGACACATAACGTAGTCATCACACTATTCCAGAATAATTCTGACTGAGATATATAGATATGTGGTAGCAAGTAAGGTTATATATAATACACTACTCTTATTAGATATATATACCTTCACAGCTGATCTCAGTCAGTACACTAAGTCCCCTATAAATATTTATAACATCCCACTTCACCACACTAAGTATGAGGTCAGTGTTGTATGACGAGGTATTTGAGATCCAGGACACGTATGTGAATGTTAAATAAATGTTATGGAACTGTAACCAGTGGCGTTTGTGTTACTGCATACCCCTAGCGTTGTTGATCATCATCTACACACGCAACCCCCATCATCATATATCTTATATAGTATCCTGACATCTGGGGACATCATCGTTTAAACAGTTTCTGACATATATATATATATATATATATATATATATATATATATATATATATATATATATATATATATATATATATATATATATATATAATCCACGTGAATACGACAGTCAGGAGTCGGGGGACAATAATAATGTTACATGTACACAACACTGTGGGCTGGTAATAAATGGTAATCTGGATTTTGTAAGTCTAGTATATATATTTATAGTTCTCCAATATCATTGGCGATTACACGCTTGTAAATGAAATGGATACGACCAAGAAAATAAAAGAAAAAGACCGCTGGTTCGTCTACTTGATCAGGCCTGCGAAAAATACAATAAAACATATATGGGAACATGCTACCACTCTATGTATATATATATCGTGTCCCGTATATATTTATATATATATATATATATATATATATATATATATATATATATATATATATATATATATATATATATACATATATATATACATATATACATACATATATATATACATATATATATACATATATACATATACATATATACATATACATATATATATACATATATATACATATATATATACATATAATATATATATATATATATATATATATATATATATATATATTATACATATATATATATATATATATATATATATATATATATATATATATATATATATGTATATATATATATATATATATATATACGGGACACGATAGTCTCTCGTCAGCTCTGTCAATCCAGACGAATCTAAAAGATACGCGGGGTTTTCCTATGCCTTACACGTAGATTTCGCTTTCCGCAGATTTGGGTCAGGCTGAGCCTATAAAAACTCTCCTGCCCCTTCTCGCGGCTGTCAAGTCTGTCACAGTGTTATTTATTATTTATCCCTCATAAATGTGCCACGTACAGCTTATCACCTATAATTTAGTGCTATTAAATTGTCTGTGTCTGTTAATTTGTCGTATGTCATTTAGATATAATAATAGACACTATAATAACACCGATTTCCAATGAAATATAAACAAATATCCTTTCCTCCCACTGTCTGTCGCCTAACCGCTCTGGTCTAATTTACTATCGGCCTACACTGTAAACATAATTACCGTCTCTTCTCAGTGAGTTAGCGGTCGGATGGTGGACTAACATTTTAATTGAATATCTGGTTAGGAAAATCGCTACGCGTTATTTTATTTAATCTGCCTTACTAGCATGAAGAAAAGAAATTCTAAGCGAAGTATTTTACTGTAAGTTTAAGTATTTAAGTGTTTAACTTTAAATGCTATCACCGTAAAAATACTTCTAACACTTAGCCCTATTTACCAGAAAATTCAGAATGAAAATCTCCACGAATCACGTTTTATTTTGTGTGTTTAAACAACAATTAAATCCAGAGGAAAAAATGGTTATGACTGCGAGCTAGACTTTCTTCTCAAATTCTGACTGGCGACTGATAGCTGGGTTAAAAACACAGTCGTATATATCTCAGAAAATGCTTTTTCATCTCTAATAGCGTTAATTCGCGCTCCAGTGTGAGACACAAATTCAGAAGCGAGCGATGCAAGTTCAAAGGTTTACGTTTCGGTCTTCTCCAGCGGTTCTCGTCTGGAGTGGGGACCAACATCAAAAGACTTTCTTTCTCCTAGAGGTTCTCTCTGTAGAATGCCCGTTCCAAGATCAAAAGAAACTTATAGATTGCTAGACTTTCCCTGGACAAAGTTCAAAGGGGTCAGTTCCGCTTTTCTCACGTGCTTCCTGTCTGTCGAGTATTATATGATTGACAGATGAGCTCGCGTGAGTTGAAAAAAGTAAAACTAAGACGTGATTTGTTTCCTGTTATGACTGACAGGTCACGAAGATAGTAAACACGGCGTTAGCCCGTGCTTAAAGAAAAGAGGGCGGGACAAACGGTGAGCTTGCAGAATTTCAGACAGTTGGTATAATGCATGTTTTTGTTAGCAAATCAGAGAGCAGCTATAAGGTTACAATAAGATGTCAGATTACTGTAGGCTCTTTTCCCATTATACGTCACACGGACCATGTCTCTTCTTGTTACTTCAACCACCTTCTTCAGATACCTCATTTCTGAGGTTTTGATCTGGCTTTTGTGGGTTGTAGTCATTGCCCACGACTCGCATGCATATGTCAAGACTGGGACATAGAAGGCGCGTTATACAGCCCTCTTCGTTTTCTTACCAACCTCTCTCTCTTGCTGAGGAATCCTCGATTTATGGCCTGAAAAAGTCTCCCAGCTGCTGCTTTTCGAGTGGCCAACTCTTCTTTGATGCCTCCCTTTCGGTCTATAAAAGTGGTCGACCTGCTCTGGGACCTGTTCTCCCAGCTTAATCTGATGACGTCTTCCTTCTCCATGGATTTTGTTTTCGAGCTGCTTATGACCATCCCTGTCTTCTCCAGCTCTTTCTTCCAGACTTGCAGGTTGGATTGGAGATGTGCCTCTGATTTAGCAATCAGGACAACATCATCAGCAAATGCCAGCTCTGAAATACAGACCTGTCTCAACTCCTTGTGCCCCACTGAATAATTTCTTGTTCTCTCCTTACATGCAACTAGGAAGTAACAAACTGTAATCTCAGCATGACGAATTTAATCAACACATTTCATTGCTGTTTCTGTGTGGCATGTATATAATATCCTTATAATACCCTCTCCCCCCCCCTTTTTTTTTAATCATTAGTTGCATCCCGTGTTTTTTTTTTTTGGGGGGGGGGGGGCGTTTCGTACAACTGAAAAACCGACTCGACACTTATTATATATTTTATACTTTTATCTTACCGTTTTAAAGCAGCCACATTTAAAATTTGCTAACTAAATCTAGGATTTTTGTTCGTGGCGTAGCCATATTTGTCATCCCAATAATCTGCTTGATTCCTACTATCACAGTATCACCTACTGATAGTGTTCCTTCTGTTTGATTTCTAATAACACTATGTCACCTACTGATAGTGTTTCTTTCTGTTTGATTCCTGCTAACGTATTGTCACATACTGATAGTGTTTATTTCTGTTTGATTCCTGCTAACGTATTGTCACATACTGATAGTGTTTATTTCTGTTTGATTCCTGCTAACATATTGTCACCTACTGATAGTGCTTATTTCTGTTTGTTTCCTGCTAATATGTTGTCACATACTGATAGTGCTTATTTCTGTTTGATTCATGCTAAAATATTATCACATACTGATAGTGTTTATTTCTGTTTGATTTCTGCTAACATATTGTCACGTACTGATAGTGTTTATTTCTGCCTGATTTCTACCAACACAGAGTCACCTGAAAGTGTTAGTTTCTGCGTGGTTTCTACCTTAACAGTGTCATCGGATAATGTTTTTTTCTACGTGGTTTCTACTAGCATGGTGTCACATCTTGATGGTGTCTATTTCTGCGTGGTTTCTACCAACAGTGACACCTCTTGATAGTTTTTATTTCTGCCTGATTTCTACCAAACAGTGTCACCTGATAATGTTTATTCCTGCCTGATTTCTACCAACACAGTGTCATCTCTTGATAGTGTTTATTTCTGCTTGATCTCTAGAAGCACGGTGTCACTTGAAAGTGTTTATTTCTGCGTGGTTTCTACCAACACAGTATCACCTGACAGTGTTTATTTCTGCCTGATTTCTACGAACACAGTGTCACCTCTTGATAGTGTTTATTTCTGCCTGATTTCTACTAGCATGACGTCACCTCTTGTTAGTGTTAATTTCTGCTTGGTTTCTGCTAGCACAGTTTCACCCCTGATAGTGTATCCCCACGTTATGTCTCGTTATGTACGTCTACAGTAGTGTGTGCTTCTTACAGTCCTACAGCCATAGTTTTTGCGGTAGCTGCTCTAATCTCAGCCTTCTTATATCAATTTAATCCTCAACTTCTCAGTTCACGGAGTTATAAGCAGTTTTCTAAAGCTGCACCACTTTTCAAATGCTCTTATTCTTCTTTTGCTATCATTTATAACCTTCTAGATTTTCCTTTTGTATAGAAATGTCATCTGCACTTAACACTGGGGATATTAGCATCTGTTTCAAACTCCGTTTCCTATTACAATTTTTTTTTTTTTTTGGTTGTATTGTGGAATACAGTTTTCTGCATTCAGTTTCTTGCCTCTGGAACACGACTAAACACTCCCATAGTGTGCTGCCTTTGTCAATGCATATCTCAGTTATGCATTTACTCTTTTCCCTCTTCATCTTGATCCAAATAGAATAGTTTCTTTTTTCCATATATATACATAATTTTTACTTTCTTAACATAGTATTATTTATGATATTCCGTATTTGAGAATATACTTCTTCTTCTTTCTTCTTCTTCGTACACTCTCAGACGTCCACTTGAATGTTCTCAAAGAAAGCAGTAGTCTGTTTGAGGCTATTTGAATCCCCGTAAAGCTTTTCCACGAAAGGAGCTGGCGTCGGCCATATGCACTTTCTCTGTACCACATATAAGGGGCAACTTTGAAGCAGATGTTCAGCAGTCATTTTATCAGTGCCACAGTTACACTGATCGGTAGTTCCTATCTTTAGCTTGTTGAATAGATGGTATCTCAATCTGTTGTGGCCAGTGCGGAGTCTGAAGATTACCACTTGTTCTCTTCTGTGGAGCTGGTAGTAAGCATCATTCTGTGTCTGACCTGGATGTTCTACATTCCATTTGTTTCTGTAACTGATTCTGATAAAACTCTTTGCCTCCTCAAAAGTTATGCTTGCATCAGGCTGAGGTAGATGTGAACCTTCTTTTGCCATTCTGTCAGCCTCTTCATTGCCGGCGATGTTACAATGAGATGGGATCCACTGGATCACAACACTTTTGAATCGTTGACAAAGTTTGTGGAGAACTACTCTGAGATCATCCAGGTCTGTATTATTTTGTCTTTTCAACGTTGCAATTACCGACTGTGCATCAGTAAAGAAAGCAACTTGTCTCTCTGCCGTTTCTTCTGTCAATATAACCTCTGCTGCAGTTTTCAAGGACTCTGCCTCTGCTCTGAAGTTGCTGGAGAATCGTCCTGTCGCCACTGACAGCCTTTTTTCTGCACCAGGGCTTAAGGTCAGAAAGACACCCCCACCTCCATTTTCTGTTGCATTTGTTGCTGATCCATCTGTGTATGCATGGGTCCAGGTGTTGCGTGGATAATGTTTCTCTATGTATTTTGTCGTTATGGATTTTCTATCTGTTGCAGTTTGGCTCCATTTACTTTCAATTCCAGGAATGTTTTCTATCATTTTAGGGAAACGATTTTGTTTCCAAACTGGAAGCTTGTGTACAGTGTAGATGGGTTTAACAGAGGATATTTCATCTATTGATACTGCTCTCATTTGTGGTTTGGTTGATTCTACAAAATTACTTCGTTTGAGTCTTTGCCTTCTAAGAGCATTTATTCTATGGCACATTGGGTGGTCTGTTAGTCTTTTGAATTTTCGGCCTGTTGTTGAGCCCTGCAGTCTCTTCTATCTGTCATTGGCTGGAGGCATGTAATCTTTTCGAGTTCTTTTATAGGTGTTGACTTCATGCCTCCCGTTATAATTCTCATTGCTTGATTTTGGAGTCTGCTAATTTTATCGAAGTTTGTCTTAGCTGCTGATGCCCATGCTGCCATGCCATATTCAAGAACTGGCCTCACTATCCCTGTGTACAACGTCTTAAGCACTTTCTCATCTGCACCCCAAGTTGTTCCAGCAAGTTTTTTCATAATTGCCATTCTTTGTCTTGCTCTCATTCGATTTCTGTCAACCTGTTTTTTCCAAGTCAGACGGCGATCAAAAATAATGCCTAGGTAGTTCGGATTTTCATTTAAATGAAGATTTACTCCGTTTAGTACTAGTTTGAAGTTCTGAGGTCTAGTTGAGAGGGAAAATACAGTATACGTTGTTTTCTCTTCATTAATCTTCATGAGCCATGTTTTGGCCCACTCTTCCAGTGATGTTAGTGCTTGCTGCATCAGAATGTTTGCAGTAGTGATACGTTCTTCAGAGATCCACAACGCTAAGTCATCTGCAAAGGAAGCATTGTGTGCTATTTGTTGAATATTGTCAGTTATGTCATTTATGTATGCAAGGAACAGTGTAGGTGACAGGACTCCCCCTTGTGGGACACCCTGCTCTAATATAAACTTTTTACTAGTCTGTCCTTGCAGCTGTACTCTGGCGGTTCTATTTTCCAGGTAGTGACCAATCCATTTGTACATTCGCCCACATACACCACTTCTCTGCAGTTTGACTTTCAATCCCTCTTTCCATACTGTATCGAAAGCTTTTTCTAAATCTACCCAAACCACTAGCGTGTGATTTTTTTCGTGGAAGGCATCTTCGATTTCCTGAGCTATATATGTGATTTGATCCTCAGTGGATCTGTGTTGTCTGAATCCTGCTTGTTGATGGTTTAATAGGTGTTTGCTTTCCAGGTGCCACATCAGTCTGGTATTTATCATGCGCTCCATCAGTTTTCCTACACAGCTTAGTAGGCTGATCGGTCTGTAACCATTTGGTTCTTTCGGGTCCTTGTCTTTCTTTGGTATAGGTATCAGTATAGCTTCTTTCCATGCCTGCGAGACAATTCCTCTTTTCCAACTGTAGTTAAGTACTGCCAGAAGCTTCTTTTTTGCCGTTGTGCCGAGACCTATTAACATTTCATTGGTTATTCCATCTTTTCCAGGTGACTTCTTTTTCTTTAGTGACTTTATTGCCTCTTCCATTTCTGCCATTGTCAAATTTGTCATCATATGCTCTTCAGGTGCAGTCTGTGTGTTGTCATGAATCAACTGTTCATCTGTGACGATTTTCTTCCTGTCAGCGGGGATTTCAATGTGATTTGCGCTAGCAAAGTGTTCTATAAATGCATTTGCAGCTTTTTTGCCTATCAGCATATTGTCGCCGTGTTTCAGTGCGATTTGTTTGTAATGAGATCCTTCGTTGTTCAAGGCTCTAACTAGTTTCCATAGCTTATTTCCGTCTTTATCTAAGTTTAGATTTTCTGTTTTTTCTTTCCAGCAGTCTCTTGTTGTTTTATTTAATATACCAATACATTACTCTAGTTTAGATGTTCACAGGAAGGTAATTTGTCCTAAATATGAAGACTTACGCGAGAAGAAACAGATGTAACTCTTTTAGATCATCTAATGCGTTATTCTGCCACAAACGTGCTTAAGAAAGTTGTATACAGAATGCGCTGAAATAAGCGAGAATGCCTTCATATCGTTTAGAATGTCAAAATGCATGTAAAAATGCCACGTTAATTTTTTACGGTTTGTCCGCATGTATACGTGCATGCATTCAAAAGGAAAGTTGAGACAAAAAAGCAGATGGTTAGACCGGATTGTATGCCCAATTCGCATAGCTTTTAAAATGAAGTTCTTTCGTTCGTTCCTCTGGATCATTATTCCCCTTCTTTGATGAGGGTGCTCACGTAATAGTATTAATGCTTTGTACAAGATTGCTTCATGAACCTTTATCATGGATATGTGATCGTTTCCCTCTTTAAATTGACTGCACCGATATATATATATACCTCCGATTTGCCAAGCGGTTTAAGTGTCATGCTCCAGTCTACTCAGCTGTAAATTGGTACCTGACTCCATCTTAAGTTAAGGAAGGCAAAAACGCGAGGAAGGGAAGTGGTCACCTCACCTCATAAAGATTGGACCAAGTATAGCGAAGTCTTTAACACTATATAACACACATAGTTTATCTTTAATACATATATACACATGCATACATACATCCACACACACAGGAAAGAACGCAGTGATCAAGTACGCAGGTGCCATGAAGTGAATTTCCTGAAGTGCATCTTTGTCCCTATACGTTTATTTCCACTTAAAGCAGACAGCAATAGAAGCTACATGAGAATTCACAACCAGCCCGTGTATCACTTTCCAATGTCATTTTTTAGAGTGGTTGTCTCTAGATCTTTGAGAAATAGCACAAGCTGTGTTCCATATCATTGTCTTCTTGTCGAGACGTTTCTCAAGAGAACTCAATGCGGCCTCAACAAAGATGTCCGTGGCATTTTGACGTTTGCAAAGCTTCACAGTTGAACTTTTTTACGTGTCTGGACTCGACAAGATTGTATCGTTTATTTGTGTGAGTAATATGTCTCTAAAACACCAAATGAAATGAAAAATACATCAAAGGTTATTTGGTGTATTTCAAAAACTGAAAACAAAAATCTTTGAGTGTCTCTGATTCATGTACGTTGGGGAAAAAGTTGCTTCGATATTAAGCTTTTTATACAAGATTTTTATTTCCGTTATCGAAGCTCCATGTTAACTTGTTTTTCCTGTATATTCATGTCTACAGCAAATTGATAGACAACTCACTCCATGGCTGGAATGATGGATTGGAGTGAATCTTTGAAGCTGTTGTAAGCACCCTCTTTGAGACCTTTTGTAAGAAGGATCTAACATCTATAGCTATTGAGGTGAAGTTAAAAAAAGATGAAGTGGACAGTAAACATAAATAGGAAAGTGCCGCCATTACGAGACACACCAAAAACAAGCACAAAACCTTCGTCAGCGAAAAAATATACGAAAATGATTAAATTAATTAATCTAGGAAATTTTCCAGGTCGTGGGAGGTCTCATCATAGCGCCCCCCACCAATTACTCCAACAACACCCCCCCCCCCCCTTTTCCGTTCCGTACTGTATGTATTCATAAAAATGTAAGGTAACGGTAGTACCATAGCAGAGACTTCCTAGGAGAGTGAAGTGTTAGAAACTTCATTACACTAGGTCCAGCATCGAGAGGCGGGGGTGAACAGTTCCCTTCCTCGCTGCCTTTTTCCTTCCCCAACTCATGAGCAAAGTCGGGTGCCCATTATACAGATGGGTAGACTGGAGCGTGTAGATAGCGTGAATCGAACACGGCACCTTTGTCGCTAGAGAACAGCCCTCTAACCACTGTGTCATTCGGACGCTCATTTGTACTCTTATGTGACGTATAATGGAAATAGAGCCTACAGTAATCTGACAATCTTTGTAATCCCGTTAGCGTTCTAGGATTTGCTAGCAAAACCGTGCATTTACAGCCTGTGTTTACTCACTTTTTCGTCACGCCTCTTTTCTTTGAACATAAGCAAACGAAGTGTTTACAAATTTTCGTGACCTGCCCGTCATAACAGGTAGCGAATCAGGTTTGTTTACCTCGGCTCCTCACGCGAGCTTATCTGTCAATCATACGATACCTGACAGACCGCACGTGAATAACATAGAATCTTTTGAAGTTCGTACTCAGGGGAAGTCAGAAAACCCATGGGCTCTTTGATCTCAGAAGCGGGCATTCGTACAGAGAAAATCTTAGAGAACCCCGTTACACGTATAAGTCTTTTGATGACGATCGAAAGCGCTCGGCGAAAGACGGGCGTAAGCCTTTATCTGGGAACTTTGTTCTGATTCTCCGTTACTCACTCAATAGTGCGAAAAGTAACATCATCTATAGATCAGAGAAACATAATGATATAAACTGTGTTTTCTCTTAAACCTGCTATCAGTTGTCACTCAGAATTTTTGGATAGTCTAAGCACGCAGTTCCAGAACCATTTCGCTAAATGTGTTAATAGCATTCGTGGGGATTTTCATTCTGATTTTCTGGTAATAGAAATTAGTGTTTACGTGTTTAAAAGAGTTAGCTTTTACCAATTAAAAGTGTTAGCTTTTACCATGGGTGGGTTTGAAAAAAAAATCGAAAAAAGGTGATTCGTCTTACGAGGACAAAAGACAAAGAAAGTAGTCTACGTTACGGCCACAAGGCCTTCGTCAGGAAAAGAAAGAAAGTGAAGGCTAGATAGGAGACATAAGAACTTAAAGAAATATAAAAATAAAAATAAATAAAAATAAATATAAATGAAACCTAAGTACTTCCCTGAAGGCGAAGCATGGCTGAAAAGGAAGTGACTTCTGACCCCGGATGTACACAATACATACTAAGAAACTAAAAACTAAAAAACGAAACTGAACAAAAAACTACCCAAATATAATAAAAGTGGGGACTGGAAATAGAAGAGGACAGAATAAGTAGGAGATAAATGAATATGAATAAAAAATCAAGACAATTTAGAAAACGTGTACATCCATACATATTATGGAGGATGGCATAAAAATAGAAGAATAGGATAAGAGTGGAAAGAGTCCAAATAGAGCAAGAGAGGAAAGGGTGACCTCAGACAAAGGTGTGGAAAGTGTTGAGACCGGCTGGTTTTAGACACCCCATGCGGTGGATAAGACGGTTCTCAAGCTGTTCACGGCTGGCAGTGTCAGAGGAGCAGGATCGGATCGCAGTGACCTGGATGTCGATGGGACCCTGGTGGTCAGGACTATTGAAGTGTGTGGCAACTGGTGTGGACTTTTGCTAAGAGATGTCATTTAAGTGCTGGCTGAATCTGTCCCCAAGTCGTTTGCCTGTTTGGCCAATATAGGTTTTGCAGCAACGTTTACATATGATCGTATAAATGACATTACGCGATTCACACGTGAAGCTACTAGTGATGGTGCACGTAGCCTTAGGAAAGGACACCTTCTGGGTTGAGATGACATACTTGCACGTGTTGCATCGTGTCCGACCACAGGGTAGTGTGCCAAAGTGAGTGGCATTCTCCTTTGGGAGACGGCTGTGAACAAGAAGATCCTTCAAGTTCTTGTCGCATCTATATGCCACCAAAGGTGCTTCACCGAATACTTCTTGGGTCGCAGGCTCTGCTTGGAGGATAGGGAGGTGGCGGAAAAGGATCTGTTTGACAGCAGTGCTGTGAGGGTGATGGGTCAAGATTAATTTGACTCTATCTGAAGTGGATTTATAGTGAGGTATGAGGGCCTCCTGACGAGAGATGGGGAGCATACGTTGGAGAGCAGAGGTGAGAACATGTTCCGGATAAAGTCTGCTACGGAAGAAATCCAACATCTCATTTGCTCGGAAGTGGAAGTCATCGTCGTCTTGGCACAAACGGCGGAGGCGGAGAAGTTGTGAAAAAGGAAGGGAGTCACGACAGGCCCGAGGATGAGAAGAGGTATACAGGAGGTAGCTGTGTGCATCTGTCGGCTTGCAGTATACTGAGGTATTAAGGCCGGAGGGCGTGATAGAAATAGTAATGTCAAGGAAGTTGACAGATACTGTGGAGACGAGGGAGGTGAACTTGATGGTGGGGTGAAAGTGGTTGACAAAGTCAATGAAGCGATATAAATCAGTCTCAGACATATCTGTGAGACCTATGCCATCATCGATATATCTGCGGTAAAACCCGGGGAAAGGACCGGAGTATTGTTGCCATATCTGATGCTCCATATGGCCCATGAACAGGCAGGCATAGCTAGGACCCATCTTCGTTCCCATGGCAACACCACTAATTTGGTCAAAAAACTGACCATTGAATTCAAAGGAATTCAGTTGAAGGACCAGTTCAGCAAGACGGAGAAGAGTGACAGTGGATATAGAAGGGCAAGTGCGTTGGTCAAGAAAAAATCGAAGAGCTCGGAGACCATCAGAGTGGGGAATAGAGGTGTACAGAGAACAGACGTCTAACAAGAAAAGACGGTAGGAGCGGTCTGCTGAGAGTCAGATAGAGGAGAAAGTTGTAAGAGCATGATTGGTGTTTTTGACAAAGGAGGGAAGATTCTCAACGATAGGCTGGAAAATGCTATCGAGGAAGTCAGAAATGTGTTCAGTAGGACAGGAACAGGCTGAGACAATAGGTCTGACATCTCTCAGCAAAAGTCCACACCAGTTGCCACACACTTCAATAGTCCTGACCACCAGGGTCCCATCGACATCCAGGTCACTGCGATCCGATCCTGCTCCTCTGACACTGCCAGCCGTGAACAGCTTGAGAACCGTCTTATCCACCGTATGGGGTGTCTAAAACCAGCCGATCTCAACACTTTCCACACCTTTGTCTGAGGTCACCCTTTCCTCTCTTGCTCTATTTGGACTCTTTCCACTCTTATCCTGTTCTTCTATTTTTATGCCATCCTCCATAATATGTATGGATGTACACGTTTTCTAATTTGTCTTGATTTTTTATTTCATATTCATTTATCTCCTACTTATTCTGTCCTCTTCTATTTCCAGTCCCCACTTTTATTATATTTGGTCTTACCGCAGTTCCCCTCAACTTCCTAGCTTTTACCATTATAATTCACTTTGATTTTCTAGCGTTAAAACTAGTGAAATAAAATAATGCGTAGCTATTTCATACCAGATGTTCAGTTATCATGTTAATTTTCACCACACGCTTTCTCACACAAGAAGAGACGGTTTTAGCTGACTGGTTTAAATGCTAGTCGCGACTGATAGTGACAGAAAAGAATTCACGTTTTATTTCATTGTGCGTATTTATTATAAGTGCCTATTATTTAATACCATACGACTAAACTATCAGACGCCGACAAATTAATAGCTACTTAACGACCGGCGATAGTTTGGGATAAATGACATTGTACGCTGATCGTTAAGTGCGAGCAAGAAGGGGAGAGTCGCATAACTCATCCAACCTACACTCGCTAGCGACGGACGATAGGGTAGGCTAAAGAAACCGTGTGCCTTTTAAATTTAATCAGGACTGACGAAGTGGATAAGAGAGCGTCTTGTCCCCGTCTGTGTGCATATATGTAGCTATATAGAAAAGTAGCCTTTTTCCATAAATGTTTCTTATATATTCCTAGCAGACCTGATCAAGGGCGTCAAGCGGTCTTTTTTTTCTTCTTTTACTGATTGGTTAATGTTGTCTCTTTTTCTTGGCTTGTGCGTCACCAATTTCATTGGTGAGCAAGTATTTGCCAACGATACATGAGAAACATTTTAACGTGTAAATTTAACTGGACTTACCAAACCCAGCAATATTTTTCAATTTTATCAGCCCACTGGGGTGTGAAAAAAATAACATTTATTCCCGACTTCTGATAGTCGTATTCAAGCTTAGCATCCAGAATTAACGCTGTTTTCAGAATCGGCACTCTACCATAGAGCCAGCCGATAGGATTATCATCTTTATCAATTGTAACATTTTTAGCAACCAGATGTTTCCCAATACTGGAAGCATTTTCCTCTTTTAACTGTGAACCCCAAGATCACGTTTCTGCATCAACTATTGGCGGTGACATTTTGTTCATCCACGAAAAACCCACACCAGATTCGGCGTTCACCTCACTAGTCTTTATTTGTTAGTGGATGGACTGGGGCCAATTTGGGAAATAAACCTGACATTTTATATAGTCAGGAAAAATTGAAATTCCAAGGGATATCGCCAAGAGTAGGTAAGAGTGATTGAGTGGCCACTGTATGAAAGAGAGAGTGAATATTTTTCTTTGTTACAGGGACTTTACCAAAATTGGATTTGCTTAAACTTGTTAAATTTACTGCGTAGCCTATAGTAGGAACTTGTTTACTTTACTGTCTACTCTGTAACATAGTGCAAACCTTCGACCTTTGGGTTATTAACTTTTTTGGTTCTTTTCTCCATAAGGGGAGGGCACATTTATTCTGCTATTTCATATGTATGTAAATCTGATTTTTTTATTTTTATTTTTCTTTAGATATTTGATGTTGTCAAGTTTAAATGATAATAAACAACAAAAGACCCAAACCCAATTAACCGTAGTTTTTCACGTTTGTGTGTCTTGTTGTCACATAGCTGTGTGTGTGTGTGTGTGTAGTTAAACTTATATTTATATGTATGAGGAGGACAAGGTTGTCTTGTACTAACTTATAGTCGTATAGATAGGCTGGAATAGAGAAACTTACTCATTCCAGAGACATATCTTCTCCTTAAGCTATCACCCGTGAAATCTATTTCTCACACCTTTTTCTCGCGTATCTATCACCATCCACTCTACTCAGACGGGACAAAAATAACTCACAACCTATCTGCATGCAATTGAGTTGAATAACTGTCACGGGATTGCCTCCCCTTGCTTTGCAGTAGAAGTCGACTAATGGTCACAACGCAATCGTATCTAAAAGGAGGTCGTCCAAGGTATCTATCTTCGTGCAAGATTACTCTTGGCAAAGATGTAGATAGAAGATGAATGGCGTTTCTACCTTATGGGAGCCTTTACAAGATATTCCCAGAAGTCAAGAACAAACGCTGCTTAAGGGCTGAGCAAAAGTGTTAACTTATTATCTGGCCCGTTGCCTTTTGTGAGGGGTTTATGGAATGGTTCTGGCCCGTCAAGCCCCCAGTTGGAGTAATCCAAACAATGCCCTCTTATAAGTAAGTAATGGCTCTATATATATATATATATATATATATATATATATATATATATATATATATATATATATATATATATATATATATATATATATATATATAGATAGATAGATAGATCTGCTTACTCGTAGCAAGCAAGAGGACATGCATACCATCATAGCTGGCAGACGCTGGAGCTGGGTTGGTCATGTCCTCAGAAGAGACCCCGATGCCATCACAAGAACAGCTATGCTTTGGACCCCTGAAGGAAAGCGAAAGAGAGGCCGACCAAAAACAACTTGGCGGAGGACTGTGGAGGCTGAGATGCAAAGAATGAACCAGAGTTGGGGCACTGTACGAAGGATGGCCACCGACCGTGCAAAGTGGAATCAATTTGTTGTTGCCCTACAAGACGCCACTAGGCGTGATGGCCACTGACTGCTTTGACGGTCGGTGGCCATCACGCCTAGTGGCGTCTTGTAGGGCAACAACAAATATATATATATATATATATATATATATATATATATATATATATATATATATATATATATATATATATATATATATATATATATATATATATATATATATATATATATATATATATATATATATATATATATATATATATATATATATATATATACGTTTGTTTTCGAACATATAAACTGAATCAACTATTATTGTTTAGTTTAAAATAACATACAACAAATTAAATAGTCAATTAGTCTGTAACATGGGAAAATAAATATAGAAAATTGGGTGAAAATTGAAATTAAAGTTTCCTCATTGAGGTTTTGGTAGGGCGTTAATAATGACCGTATTTTTGCTGTAGCCTGTTACACACAACTTAGCTCCAGATGAGTCCTGCAGCTGTGGTTATCTCCTGAATGTTCCAATCAATTCATTGTAGCTTCTGGCGAACAAATAAAACCTATCTAGCACTGTTTGGGTGGGGAAGTTTATCATTACTCATCCCATGCGTATTTCAAACATTACATTTAATATACACGCGTGGCCTCTTACAACAGGGATGCCAAATCGTTACATAAGACTTCCGGCGCACTTCTGTCTATCACAATATTGTGACCCTGTGTTTCTGGCGTAATGGCTTCCGCCCAGATGTTTATCCCGACAGATTATTTAATTATCCCCTTTATCTGCATGCCTCCGCCAGACAGATGTCTGGTCAAACAGTGTTGTCTTCTTTCACCGGACGCACAAGACAAGCTTGTGTCAACATGATCAACAGCTTTCCAATGGGGTCAGATGTTGGACCGACACGTTTCCACAGGTGGTCAAACGTATTCAAAGAGATAAGCGGGTGACCAGTCAGACTGGGTATTGTTACGATAATACCACTGTTCAGCTGGCGGAACGTGTATACGTCTGAGGAGTGGTAAACAAAAAGAAACGCATTACTCCCGTAGCAAATACTGCCAAAGGGGAGTGGCGTGTTATAGACTTCACCATGCTATGTCCAGCATAAAGAGTAAAATAGTGAAAATAACGAATGAAAAGGCATGATTTATGCCAAATAAAAGCGATGAGTGAGAAAAATGAAGAAAAAAAAAAGAAAATGCCGGAGGGCTGAAGGTGTGAGAGATCACACAAAAGAGCATGTTCAGAAGTTTTGTCACAATCACACTAATTTCTGCATGTGATATTCTCTGTACCTTATTACAAAAACACAATATTTATTTCTTTTTAAAATCTAACTGGAGTTAACTTTATTCTTTGTTCATGAATTACAGATGAGCGATTAAAGCGTTGTTTTTGAAATAAAAAGGGAACAATATAGATATTTATATAAGGTGTAAACAAATAGTTGTTTGCTTTGAAATGTTCTGCTTCATTTTCCTATCCCTTTCTTCTGCTCTTTTTTGTTCACTTTCAGAGTCAACTTGAATACGTTCAAAGAAAGCTGTGGTCAGCTTGCGGTTCTTGGTATCTCCGTAAAATGTTTTCCAGGAATGGTACTTGTGAAACTTTTGTGTTCCTCATATGGTGGGCACATTTGAAATAGATGTTCAGCAGCCATTTTATCGGTGGCACAGTTCACTCATCAATAGTTCCTATCTTTAGCTTGTTAAATTGATGGTATCCCAATCTACTGTGGCCTGTGCGAAATCTGAAGATTACCACTTGTTCACTTCTGCTGAGCTGGTAATAATGCATCATTTTCAAGTATTACTTACAGTATAGACTAGATTCTAAGTGGTTAAGCGTACTTTACCGGCAATTAATTCTCAGCTGAACGTTCCAGTCTCAATTATTGAAATTATTGTAGAAGTAATTATTCAAATTACACTTGTTCTCACATAAACTCCCGTATGGCTAAGAACAACTGGTCTGTTTAAAGTGCTGCAGTGTTTTATAATCTCCAACAGTTCTCTCCAAGAGTGAGTCATAATCTTAAAAGATTTCAGTCGTTGATTGGCCAACGTCTATTTCTTTCCGTTTGGCTCTCTATTATACAACTCTTATCGTAATTCACCCAGGCAACGCTGAATAAACAGAACTTTTCGGGCTGCCCTTCCGGTTTGTGAGTAAGGTGTTTTCCGGGCTTTGGTCGTTATCGCATAATTAATCGTGCGGTGAAGAATGTATTCCTTCCGGAAAACGGCTTCTGACAACGCCTTTGGATGACGACTCCCCTCATCTACATGTATAATCAACGCATGGTACAAAATGTGTTTTCCTCAGCTATGCAAATCTGAATACAAGATGCCAAAACCGAATGGAGATGATATCAGTTCGGTCCGGAACTCTCATACCGCCTCCCCTTCTGTTTGTCTAGTCCAAACATCCCGAGTACCATATAATTAATCATTTTCTCGGTATTATAATCGTCTTAGTCTATGACTAACAAATCAGTTCGATTTCACTCTCATTTCACTTGACTTTATCATGCCACTGGGGTCTTCAGCGCCGGTGGAAGACCATAGGCGTTGTATGCTGTGAGCGTTTTGCTGGTAGATATAAATAATAAGTTACAGTATTGTGGCTTGCACACCTCGCAGTCAATTAAAAAAAAAAGTAAAGTTAATCGCATAAGAGATGCTGACGTAGAGGAGGGAAGTGTTAGAGACTTCACTATACTAGGTCCAGAGTTATGAGGTGGGGGTGACCGGCTTCCCTTCTCTCTGTCTTTGCCTTCCGTAACTCAAGAGCAGAATCAGGCACCCATTTACAGCTGGGTCTACTGAAACATGCCCTACCAGGCTTTAAACCCAGAATCTAGTAACTTTACTGCGAGGGGAAAGCGATCTAACCACTTTGCTAATTGGATACTAAAATAAATCATAGGGAAGGCAAACCCGGTCCCAAAAAATGCCGTGCTGAAGTCAGATGTGTCGGCCGAAAGGCGCAGATATCACAGCTTTGCTGTAAACAGACACAACGCAACCAACGTCCTTTTCAGGACGAACGAGGAAGAAGAAGAAGGATACTAAAATAAATCATAGTAGGAAGTTTTACTTACGCCGTAAAACACTGCAGACAGAGCAAGTTTGTGGCTGCTGGTTTCCTAAGGGACGCGAACTCATGTCTCCCGAGCACAAGCGTGAGTGTTAATCACTCCAGTATCGAAGGAAGCTGAATAAAGGTAAATGTAGTCCCGTAGCAGATACTGCCATAGGGGAGGGAAGTGTTAGAGACTTCATTATATTATACTTCGAGAGATGGGGTGAACAGTTCCCTTCCTCGCTGTCTTTATTTTCCCTAACTCAAGAGCAGAGTCAAGTACCCCTTTACAGGTGGGTAGATTAGAGCGTGACGCCACCGTGTTTCGAACCTGGTACCTTTGCCACAAGAGGCCAGCGCTCTAATCACTCGGCCAATCGAACGCTCCAAGTTCAATAGTATCCACACACACGCGCGCGCGCGCACACACACACACATACACCCATCCACACACACACACACACACACACAACCAGGTCACTTCTTTAATCTATTTTGCTTGTCTTCCTCTTGCTTTACTCGTGGACTGTATAGCTCATGATCACGTGTTTAGTGCTTGTTCTTCATGTGACGAAATGGACGACCTCTTCACGATATTTGTTTCACTCCGGCAGTATCGGTACATTTGTGGTACTGATTTTTATTATGTGCTCTCAAGTAGCGCACTTTTCTTTCTTTCTTTCTTTCGTCGTTATTTTTCTGCTAAGTAGCAGATATTTGATTTTATCAAAACATTCGACACTGCTCTCTATGATGTCACCTGTTTGTTACCCGGTCATCCTGGCTTGCGGTGAGCAACTGAGATAAGAAAGTCGGCGGCGTGTTTAGATTGAACCCCTGATAAGACGACTGTTAAGTCATATTTCTTTTTAAAGGGAAGTTAAGTGTTAAAGACTTAAATGTACGGGTTGGATTTTTGTAAACGCTAGTAAACACGCTCTGCGTGATGAGAGAATTTCTTAGTTGGGAGCTGTATGCTCAGTAATTGTTGAACACAGCTCAACTGACTAGTTGTTAGTATGTTTAAAAATATGGTAAAGAAAACTGTTCATGTCCCTAGGTGTGACAGACGAACTCATCCGTCCTGAATTTGTTAGGATGATGGTGAGAACCCTCTCATAACATCGGTACCCCTGAAGTGTTGGATGAGATGATACGACTCTTCGTAACGACCCCTTGGATAACATCAGTGCCCCCGAAATATTGTAACCTTTCGTCAAACGGGATTTTTCTTTTCACCTGGACTCATTAGCTATGCAACCTTTCCACGCAGATTGGCAACACGCTTGCTGATTGATATGTGGACAGTTTATCTACCGTTCATTCTGGTCATCGCATTGATTTAAGGAGAGATTAAATCACGCCCATGGTCATCTCTTGAGCAATCATATGCAGTAATTTCATTAACTTGGCCCAGAGGGGGCGGCGCCAGAATCAAACAGATAGCAGCGACCACGATCAAAGACACGGACTGGGGGGATCTCAGGAAAGCTAGCGCCACGATCAAAGACAGTAGTGGTCCCTGAAACGATTTCGCATCTCGGTGTTAAACACGGAACCGATCAAACATTTTTTAAATTAAATCTTGTGGCGGTTCAATGTGACCTAGCTATCATAATTATATGAAAGAACGCCTACCCAAGATTATTTCAAGAACAATCATCATATTAAGATTACAAATCTGTAAGATAACCTGGAAGTTGAACAGTGCAAGTAGCGATACCTGATTTACTGCCCTACTGTGAGAGAGTACATATTTTCCTGAATGTTGACGGCTTAAGTTTTTTCCTCACTGGATCAATAAACTTTCCGATCAATTACTATCATCACGCATTGAAGGAATTTTACCATAGCGGAAGATTAAAGAGACCACTTCATTTTCACACTTGTGTCGAACTGTGTCAGTGCCATCCCATAGACCCCTTTTATATAAATAAAACACAATAACTCTTAGGCTTCAAGTCCAGCGATGTAGTGGGAATAGTGCTATCAGCCAACCTCGCTACATCTGGGGCGGGACATCGAAGTACTAGACAGTTCACATGTCAAAAGTGTAAGTGCTGTTTATATATTTCTATTGGATTGTCTGATGCTACAATCGGTAAGTGTGTGAGAATATATGAGTGTGGATCCTCACGCGTGTGCATGAATGACAAGAAATTTAATCTTTTTTTGTA
>JAMPIV010007658.1:362500-440000 GCA_024509875.1 Oreohelix idahoensis | reverse complement strand
TAGTAATACAACCATCCACATCGTCCCCGCTTCACTGATGCTGTCTCTCAAATCCACAATTCCTTTCTCCCCCGCACGTACTGAATTTAGCTTGTCAAATCCTGAACCCCCCCCCCCCTACTACTAAACGCCCACTGTTTACTACTGAACGCCCCCCTCTGGCCATTTTTTTCCGTATCGCCCCCTTGGACACTTCCAAAGCCCCCAGGGGGGCGGTACCGCCCACTTTGGGAACCACTGGTGTAGATGAACGAACCCTTATCATTCGCTTATGCATATATACCACATTACACATCTGTCGGCAATACGTAAGCCCGACCACAAGCTGATTGCCTTCATCAGCCATAAAATTAACTTTGTTTATCCTACACACACACATCTCAGTTGCAACAGTGGTGGCCAGTGTGGGGATAAACAAAGTTAATTTTATGGCTGATGAAGGCAATCAGCTTGTGGTCGGGCTTACGTATGGCCGACAGATATGTAATGTGGTATATATGCATAAGCGAATGATAAGGGTTCGTTCATCTACACAGACGGTAATCACACACCACTGCAAACGTAGAAGTCAGGGAATGTTGGATCAAACTGTAACGTTTTCACAGTTTATTTGACACAGTAACGAGGACATCATGGAAACACAGTTTACAGTTCACAGCAAATAATGAAACATCAGGTCAGCAAAATCCATAGATAACTGAGTGCATAATCCACGGGAATATATATATATATATACACACATATACATATACATATACATATACATATATATATATATATATATATATATATATATATCTATATATATATATCTATATATATATATATATATATATATATAAACATATTTATACATATATACATATATACATATATATACATATAATACATATATATATACATATATACATATATACATATATATATATATACACACACACATATATACATACATATATAAATATATACATATATACATATATATATATATATATATATATATATATATATATATATATATATATATATATATATATATATATATATATATAATATGTGTGACAGCGCCATCTTGAGGTCTGTCGTTCTAGGCGTTGGCCCCATCTGGGCAGTCATATTGTCTATGTGGTTTAGTGCCTTTTGATCACGTTATCTTCGAGCAGATTTATTACAAGGCCATAATATATGCCTACATATTAGTTGTGTTTTTGCTCTAGTAGTGTATATCTGTGTTTTCATGCATTCTGGAGCATAATCGCGTGTGTTATCTGTGTGGCGTAGATTAATGCGCGTAAGCGCGCAGTAAATTGAGTGGTTAGGCCAGGGCTTATAAAAAGGGGTAGCAAGCGGCGAAACCGGTCTATGTTTGAGAGAGCCGCCCAGTGAGAACAGACTAAGAAGACACACAAGAGCCAAGCTGTAAATGCCTTGAGCACGTGAGTTAATTTAAATTAGCATTAGTTTTCTAGGATTCTGAAATTATATCGATGTGGCTATTTTAATGTTTAATGGAATAAATAGATAGATAGATAGATGTGAAAGTTTAAGAGCGATTATTTCATTCTTCAGAAAGGCAGACATAGTGTGAGGCTATTTCACTGCGAAATTTAGATAAGATTAACAATCGCAAGATAGCAACCTCGTGGTGATAAAAGGCGGCGATAGCGAGTCTGATTAAGCACGCTCCGCGTGGTAAACCTATAATATGTTATGCCGAGCGACACGCGGTGTATTTAGTCCCAGTTTGGCTTAAGTCGAGGATAATTATATTGTATTCTTTATGTAAGAGTAATTTAGTGTATTTCACGTTTATTGATAATTCTACTGTATATTTAATGGGTTACTGTGAGGTGAGAATATGTATTTAGATTTCTGGAGAGCGCGAGGCCACTCCTTTGTTGAGACATGTGTTTCTCTGGTTGCTCCCGGCGGAGCATGGGAACACCAATGTGACTGGTGTCTATCACAAGCCGACATGAAGCATTTATATGCTATGGCAGTGATTTGTTCCTGTAATAATGTGTTTCATGTGATGAGTTCCCAATCTCGTCAGGGGTCACATATGACACGTTTGTGGCCAGGCGCACCAGTCGTCACTTACGACATGTTCAGAGTGCGGGAACGAGTATTGATGTGGGTCGGTTGAGAGGTAGTAGTTAATTCTCATTATTGAGATTATTTGTTGTACATGTATTGAAGAATATTATTTTATGTCCAGTTGATTATTATTGTTATGTGAACATGGTTTGTGAGAGCACGTGGGCGTACTTAGAGTTGTATATTTCTCTCCTCCGCTCCTGAGGGAGCATGGGGCCACCGGTGTGGTTTGTCTCAGCATGAAGCATTCCGATGCTCTTGCAGTAGTGGTTTCGGTAGCAACCTATGTTACCCGGTGCGATTGCCAGCCTCATGCACAACACCATACTAGTCGCATTGGACGACACGCATGAGTGTGTGAGATAGTTGATGATATCAGGTGGGCGCATGTTTTCTTTATGGTAAGTGTTATTATCCATGCTATTAATGTTCACTTAGACATTGTTTTATTTATTGTTTTTCAGACAGTCTATGAACACTGACTGGGTGTTCGTTTGATTGTTTGTTGGATTGTTTGTTTGGTGTTCGGTGGAATTAAATGTTGATCTGCTTAAGGCTTTGGGTTGCTTGAATTGTTAAGTCTGCTGCTGAGAGGGTTGCAAGCAACCAATAATTGCAACCCCTGTCAAACGATCCTTTATAAATTTTCTTAGTGCACGGGTCTTGGGTGTGAGGTACCCCTAGCGCCCCTGTCACATATATATATATCATATCATATCATATCATATCATCCAGCACTCACAGTGCATAGTAATCATAGTAATCCATCAGGGAAGAATGTTTACATAAATATCCTTATAAACGATGATGATGGTGGCCGAGATAAACCATGGCTTCTAGAATATGAATCGTTTCAAAATACTCCCACTGGTTGCTTACACAGCAACTCGCTATATATCTGCTGATAACAGGGGAAACTCCATCATAGGAAATTTGCATAATAATAATAATGGCCGGTACACTCCATGGCCTCAACAAATATCTTCAATATCTTGAATACTCCCTTTCACAAAAATATATTGGAACACACTAACGAGATGGGGAAAACGACCATCCCGGAGCTCTGCTCGAAACACACTCTCTCGAGATTACCGTATCTCAGTACAGCTCAGTAACAAAAACTACATGCGCGGACTCACCGCGTGAGACCACCGCTCAGCTCAAACCGTCCCTACCTAAATATCTCCCTAGGGACATGAACAGTTTTCTTTACCATATTTTTAAACATACTAACAACTAGTCAGTTGAGCTGTGTTCAACAATTACTGAGCATACAGCTCCCAACTAAGAAATTCTCTCATCACGCAGAGCTTGTTTACTAGCGTTTACAAAAATCCGACCCGTACATTCAAGTCTTTAACACTTAACTCCCCTTAATAAGAAATATGACTTAACAACGACTCGATTGGTAACCCAGCTGGGCAAACACGGAGTTTTAGCATACTCATACGACAGATAACGAGATTACTGTCTGTGTGACTCATGTGGGCAGACAAGTGTGACATAATCGCTTCATGGCCGACTTGTTATGACAACATTACTTTCTAATAAAGTGTCACGTGGGTTTTGATCATTAAATTGCCTACAGCTTCTTCCTATTCTCTCACCCGCATCCTTTTATTTTATTATCTTTCCGTACTTGTTTTTCCTGTATTTTTCGCATCACTCGTTGCGAAAAATATATTTCTTTCCCACCATCGTTTTTCTTTCTCATACTGACTAGTAGCCTTATTGCATCAGATGTCAGTCGCGCAGGTAGACGTGAATGTGCGAAAAATTCGTTTCGCTGGACATAGAGCAGACTTTTTGTCTACATTTGCACCTGTCACGCGCGGGTTTTTCGGGCTGAACGCTTAAGCAGGAGCGAATATTTACACCTTATAGTCGCAGTTTCAGACATCTGTCTGGAAATCCCAGCTGACACGGCTCACTGTTGGCCCGGTCAGCGTGAGGTGCGAAGTAGTATAAGTGTCAGTTCAGAGTTTCGTCGAAATAGCTCCGGCGAAGTGTGAAAATCGCCCATGCACTGCAGACGGTTGTCTGAGATTTGCAACTGACACGCGTACATCTTGGTCAGTAGGTGGCAGTTACGACATGTTAGGAGTTAAACGTAGCTATTATGAGAAGGGGCAGAGATCGGGGGCGGGGGAGATAGTTCATCCTTTGTCTGGTTTAAAATATTAACCCACGTTTGAAACTATTTCATTTCACTCAGTAACTTTGCAGTTAGACTAGAACAACCTTCGTTCGATTTCTAAATAATCTCTGTTAATAGAGATGGCCTTTAGTTTGGTCGAAGTGGTTTAAGTTCTTAGTACTTCTGTGTTTGAGGTGAATATTATATAGTAGTCTCTAGAATTTTGTGAAGTGATTAAGTGTTAAATCGCTCATTTCATTTTAACTAGTTTCTTTTGAACAGAGTGCTTAATTTATAGTTTGTTATATTCTCTAAGTCGACGAGTTACAGTGGAAATACATAATAAATTATATCTTCAGCTTACTAAACTAGTAGCTATAAGGAATTTAATTTAACGGCTAATACTCAGTCGAAACTGTTTTAATAACAAACTTATAAATGCTAGACGCGACATCAGTGAGTAGTGACGGAATACGCACCATATTCCTAATTCCTGATGATCGATTTTATATAACTTATTTCACCGGAAGTTTAAATAATAAGTCAAGCTGTAGGCTTGCTATTTAAAATGTAAGTTATATTGAGTACATAATAGGTAAATGATTTATATGTGCTTTTCCTTTTATACAGTGAAATACTGGGGTGACCCGAACTTTACCAGCATTTAATAAGAGTTCATACTTGTGAAGAAATAGACAGTCCTTATTTTGAACCACGTGGGCTTCTCAAGTAACACTGATCTGAGAGTGCATATGCAAACAGAGTTAGACAGAAATACTATATCCCACTAACGGGTTTTCAAAGACTGTAATGATCAATACTGGGCCTGTGAACCAGATCTTAATTTCTTCCATAAACTCTACGTAAATTTTCTGCCTGGCGGCGAGAATAATTACAATCAATAACAGTAACGTTCCGACATTGTTGACAAGTGAGTGGGGAACTAAGATTTTTCTGTTTGAGAGAAGTTGTCCACCGGTCATCTTCCTAATTAAGGGAAACTATGTGTTCTGACATTTTGTGCTCGTTTAAGCCTAATTCTTACCTCGTGAGTCAAGTGACATTAACTTTAGTCTGAAATAACTATCGCCTGAAGCAGACGCTCCCCAGATCCATTTTGATGAAACCAACAAACAAATCTGCAGAGCTGGGATCTGTTTCATTAAACGACAGTAACAGATAAAAAGTGTGAGTGTCCAAAATTTGCGCCAGCCGGCGAAACCACAACACGATTGTAAGTATATCAGGGCCCTGATGAAAGAACCGAGTGAAAGTGACGGAAGGATGTTCGTTGTATAATACACTCACTTGTTGTATTTGCTTTTTCCTTAGGCGAGATTTGCTGCTTAAGTAACGTGTTCCTTTAGAATAGATACTGCTGTCAAAGTCAGTCTATACTTTCAAAGGGGAACAATATTAGACCCTAACCACATGCATCTATAACTCTTTGGGCCATCATCTGTCATCCTAACGGGGCTGTGGGCTAAACCTAGAGTTAAGATCATAACGGGGCTATCATCCTTGTAGCATTTTCCTTGAATTTTATGACTATTTGTATATGTTTTCCTTGATGCATTTTTTTTTAAAGTGTTGTGAGAAGATTTTTTCAAATGATAATAAAAATCTCTCTTGAACTAAATCAGTGCGTTGGTCAGCTCGTTCCAATATATATATAATTCATGGTTATAGATTTCCCACGTCTGTGTGTGTAACTGTCGTCACGTGTATGTGCGTGCCCGTGAGTAGATAGAAATATATGTAATATGTATAGGTGGTAGACTGTCTGACTGCTTAAAATCTGTCGTAGAAGATAGGTGAGAGAGAGAGAGAGAAGACTTTCTCGCATCTCAGAGACAGCCTCTATCACTATTCTATCATCTCACTCGTGGAATCTATTTCTTCGACTAACTCTCACACTGTGACTCTCACTCATTCCAATCTATTCAGAAGGAACCAACCCCAGTCTTAATTCTCCTATCTAAAATCTACGACATAAAGTAATAAGTATTACAGCTTACACATGTTGTCATGTGAGTTCCCCGACCTGTCTGTAAGTTTGTACGCAGGGGCATCGGACATCATATTACCATATATGGGAGACGTGACCTTTGCAAAATTTTTCCATGTCGGAATTATTTTGAAAGTACCACACCCGACCCGTTTGAATATGATTGAAGCGTTTATTTAACTCCATAACAAACGAAGGCATGGGAAGGCAGAGAATATAGTCTGACCATTTCGCAGTTTTATTTCACTGTGAATTTCACGCTCGCCAAGACAACATCAGACCTCGCCAGAGTGAAGACAAGATTCATAATTCCTTTTTTTAACCACACCTTTTATTGGAGAACCAAATAAGACTTACAAAGCACGTGAAATCTCTACATTTTAATAAGGAACACCGGGACTAGGAAACTGAAGAAAGACACGGAGTCAGAGGGAATTAAAGTTAAAATTAACGACCCCCAGTACACGTGAAAGAAGGCAGCTGCCAGTGCCTTTTTTTAAGTCCTCTGAGCAAAAACGTCTGTGAGCCAAGATTGGCGTAAGTAGTGCATTTTTCATTCTATATTTTATTACTAACATGTGAACTAATATATATATATATATATATATATATATATATATATATATATATATATATAATATATATATATATATATATATATATATTATATATATATATATATATATATATATATATGTCACAGCATTAACATTTCCACGGAAGACGTGAAGAGGCAAGCGATGGTGAAAACTGAATCCTCCCCAAATGTGAATACTGCCACCTCGAAATCGGTTGACACAGCAATCTGCAAAGCGCTCTTCACACCGTCGCTAAATCCGCATACGTCCATCTGCAAAGGATATGTTGAATCTGTTCTCGTCTGTGAATAGGACAGCATTCCACTGCAGTCTAATCCATCTGATATGTTGCTCTGCATATTGCAGGCGCTGCTAACGATGTCTGTGAGTCAAGTTTGGCCCAACATAAGGTCGTCTTGCAGTAAGGCCTGTATCTCTGAGTCGTCGTATGACTGTCATTCGAGAGACTTGCCCATGTCTACCCACTATTGCTCTTGCTGTTTGACTTGCCGGGAGAGTACGATTCCTTAGGTGACTCAGCACAATATGACGATCTTGCGCAGGGGTAGTAACTCGTGGTTGGCCACTCCGAAGTCTATCCCGGGCACTGCCAGTGGTTCCGTTACGTTCATTAAGACGTACAATAGTGCTGTGGTGGCAATTCATCCTTCTGGCAATGGCCCGCGAGCTCATTCCGGTCTCCAACATACCAATGGCTCGTTGGCGGTCGTTTTCAGATAGTCGTGGCATTTCAAGCACATGTACTGGGTATTTTGTCTCAACGGCCTTTTTATACCGAGTATACTGCCAGAACGCGTACACATTTTCAGGGTCATAGCTGTTGGGAATCGTGTTGCACGTGTAACTTTCATCGTTTTCATGTAGTCTGTACACACACCCGTGGGTTGAATCTTGCACTTTCCATTCCAGAAGCCATTCGCTCTCTACCTCATGGCAAACACGGGGAAAATCCATTCCCACACTTTTTTTTTTCCAGCTTCTCGGCATCAGTATATATAATAGTGGTGCGTTTTTAATGTGCTTCAGTATATATATATATATATATATATATATATATATATATATATATATATATATATATATGTATATATATATATATATATATATATATATATATATATATATATATATATATATATATATATATATATATATATATATATATATATATATATATATATATATATATATATATATATATATATATATATATATATATATATATATATATATATATATATATAATATATATATATATATATAATATATATATATATTACCACGTGAATTTTAATGTGTGAAAATTGCTACAGGACGCCCAAGTCATTTAAGGCTGGCAACCTCAGTATCTAGAATGAAGATTCACGAACCACCACTGCACGGGCTGGTGATTGCTTTATTGATAGTTTCGTAAAGAGAACGAAAAGCATAAAGTAGTTCCAGGTTCCCTAAGGAGCAGGGAGGGGAAGATGAAAGAAGTGATGTACATTCTAAGAAAAATACTTACAGTTTCAAAGCTTTTCACTCAGTGTAAATGTAAATGAAAAAACATATTCATGTTAAAATTAATATAAGTTTCAAACTTTTCAACAAGTGTAAATATAAAGGAAACATAAATGAATTTATATTGTGAACACTTTTCAGACAGTGGAGATGTAAATGTAAAACATATTATATCTGTACATTTAACCTTTTCATTTAAATGTAATGTAAAGCTAAAGCTATTCAGTTTAAATGTAAAGAAAGTTTTATCCCGAGGGATTAAATTTAATTCTCATCGAGGGTAAATTCTGACATGGGAAGGTAGAATAGAAGAGGGGGGCACATACCTGTGAGTCAGAAAACGCCATACTCAGAAGAGCGTTTCGTTTCTATTTCTATTACCAGTTATTGGTGGTACCAGCAAAAAGGACCATTTCTGAGACAAGAAGGGACGAGTGGTTACGCTTTATGACGGAAGACCAGCTTTGAAGACTCTCCTGGGAAACGAGCTTCACCCAACGAACCTTGACCAGAGACGAGTGAACGATGTGTACAGAAAACCAACTCATCAGGAGGAGGAGGATCAGAATCGTCACTGGCAGCTATGTTAACCCATATGCTGCTACTTGAACCTCTTATCAAAAACCATCACCCGGGTGATGAAAACTTTATTTTGTAATTAACTATTATTCCTTTCTTTTAAACTGTTAATTTTAAAGTGATTATTACATTTTGTTATTTAAACACACACTCTAAACAAAGTGTAATATACCACCACTAAAAAGCAGGGGAGGCAATACCGTCACACTTCTGGTGAGGTGTCCAGTTGTTTGAGCATGTCAACCCATTACAGTATTACTGTTTCCTTGGGCTCCTCAACTGCTCTGCCACAGCATATTCTACTCGACTCTTGATCTCAGATCTCTCTATCCATACTCGTTCATTGTTGGTACTTGCTCTACCTCGTTCAGTTGTACATGGTTGGTATGGTACTTGTTCTACCTCGTTCCGTCGTACATGGTTGGTACTTGTTCTACCTCGTTCAGTTGTACATGGTTGGTATGGTACATGTTCTACCTCGTTCAGTTGTACATGGTTGGTACTTGTTCTACCTCATTCAGTTGTACATGGTTGGTACTTGCTCTACCTCGTTCAGTTGTACATGGTTGGTATGGTACTTTTTCTACCTCCTTCAGTTGAACATGGTTTTTTTTAATGGTACTTGTTCTACCTCCTTCAGTTGAACATGGTTTTTTTAATGGTACTTGTTCTACCTCCTTCAGTTGAACATGTTTGTTATGGTACTTGTTCTAACTTCTTCAGTTGTACATGGTTGGCATGGTATTTGTTCTACCTCCTTCATTTGAACATGGTTGGTACTTGCTCCACCTCATTCAGTTGCCTCATAGTTTCCAGCTATTCCCACTTAGGCTGAAACCCAAAGGAGCTTTATCTTGCGACCTTTGTTTACTAAAGTTTTATTGAGTATCATTATTTCTTCTCTGATGTCTGGTGGTAGCATCCATGGCAGCGTTTGAGAGCTAGTATGGATGATGGGGAATATGTAAAGACAGTAACTCGGGGGGGGGGGGGGGAAGAGATGAGGATTATCTGTAATGATTGCCAGCGCTTTTAATATAACTATTATTTCGGCTGTAAAAAACGAAGTACTCTCTGTACATCTGTAACTTGTTGGTTCCCCAGTTTGGTAGTATTACTGTATTACTGTTGGATACCATTGTTGTATATAGATAAGCTTTGCCTCGTAAGCTGATCTGTATAATTACAAGTTACTTTTTTAAAATTAATTACAGTGGTTAGTGTACTGGCTTCCCAGCTCGGTGGCCCTGGTTCGATACCCAGTTGAGGTGGGATTTTTTAGACCGTACACGGCTCCGGGGTCGACCCAGCCTCATGCATTGGGTACCCAAGCAACTCTGAGAATGTTAAGGTGACTGGCGTGATGCTGACCACGTGGCCCCTAGTGTGCCGATGGTCAAGAAAATATTTACCTTACTTTCTTAGACACTGTATCTTCCGTCTGTTGTTTTTATCGTATCAGGGAAGACAATCATCTGTACCTGCGACAAAAGAGAACTAGAGACAGATATAATAGGGATGAGGGAGGCATGGAAAACCTTGACCTTGTGGCTCAGGAAGAATTGGCATAAGTTTGTTAATGGCCTGTGCTGATTAGGGGGCTGAATGGTGAGGATGATGATTTCAATTACTCGCTATCTATCTATCTATCTATCTATCTATCTATCTATCTATCTATCTATCTATCTATCTATCTATCTATCTATCTATCTATCTATCTATCTATCTATCTATCTATCTTTTATTTTACTTTACAACGTTAATTTCCTTGAAATTGATATGTAAAATGCATGTGAGAATAAATAAATTCAGTATGAAAGGTGAGAGAAAGGAAGGGAAGAATGTCAGACGGGCATTCGTGTCTCAACCATTTGAAAATAAAGTTCGTTCGTTCTATCTATCTATCTCATCAAGCACCTTTCCTCCTGTGGGTGGGGAGCAGACCAGCACTCATTACGCCAACTCTATACTGGATATGTGCGCCAAGTAATTGACTGCTCGCTCCCCCTCCAAACTATTGCAAGTAAAAGCCTCCTACAAAAGCTAGACAAAGTCCAAAATCACGCTCTACGGTTTATAAGTGGTGCCATGAAGACAACGCCGACAGATGCATGCGAAATCAACACCAATATTGAACCCTTAAACCTAAGAAGAGAACGTTCAGCTGTGGAAACATACGAAAGGTATCTGAGAATGGACTCAAAGGAAGAGAATAGGAAAATGATAGAGCAGTGGCACCAAAAACACAGAATACAAAAGACATCTTTTCTTAAAAATGCAAAAGAAGCTAGAATCAAACACCACCTACCAGCAGTTAGAAAGCCGATGGTAACTATCAATAATGAACCACCTTGTTGGCAGGCAACTACTCCCATAGTAAGAACTGAACTCTCTGATTCCTCAGCAGACAAGAACACTCTACGACCACTATTGAAAACCATCGCTTTAGAAACTATAGACTCATATCCACAAGACATCATCCATGTCTACACAGATGGATCTGCATTTAAAGCTACCACCAATGCTGGATATGGCGCAGTGATAAAATACCCCAACCTGCACCAAGAAGACCACCCTCGCATCTTTGGCCCTTGCGGAGAAATTTGTTCCAGCTATGATGCAGAAATAACAGCACTAGAAAAAGCATTGTGCCGGATAATCTCAGACTTTGAAAGTGGCCTCACTCCACCTGAGGATATTGTTATATTCTCAGACTCAAAATCAGCACTCCAAGCCCTAGAAAGCAAAATGTCTCCTAATATTAATAACATCTGTAGATTAATTGACCAACTGTTCACTTCCTATTGCGTCGAAGTTACACTCCAGTGGATCCCTGGGCATGTCGGAGTCCCAGGAAATGAAAAAGCCGATAAACTATCCAAAAGAGGAGCAGCACTGCCCCAGTTCCCATCAAGTACCACACTGCAAACCTGCCAACAGATCCTGAGAACCAATTATAGGCAAGAATGGCTAAACCATTGGGCTTCCTCCCAGACAGGGCGTCCATTCTTCAAACATCAAGCTAAACCTCAAGATCCAGTTAAACAACTGAAAAGAAGAGATCAGAGTCTAATTTTCCAGCTGAGAACAGGCCATGCACCCGTCAATAAACATTTAAATAGAATAGACCCACTACGTGAACCAAACTGTAGGCACTGCCACCACCATGAGGAATCAGTTGAACACGTACTGTTACAGTGCCCAAGACTAACTGACCTGCGACACCAGCTACTCCCATCGCACCCAACCATCCACAATACACTCTACACATCATCACAACAACTGAGGAAGACTTGCACCTTTGTCAGAGAGGCAATGGGCTGTCAAGAGCTGCCTGCTCACAGCTAAAGGGATTATATCATCATCATCTATCTATCTATCTATCTATCTATCTATCTATCTATCTATCTATCTATCTATCTATCTATCTATCTATCTATCTATCTATCTATCTATCTATCTATCTATCTATCTATCTATCTATCTATCTATCTATCTATCTATCTATCTATCTATCTATCTATCTATCTATCTATCTATCTATTTGTTTTATATCCATGTAATATTATTATTATATTCACTTTAAAATAATATTATATAATGTAATGTATGGGAGAATGTACCCACATAATACTGTACTTGAGAAATGTGAGTCGTGAGAATGTACCCGCATACCACTGCACTTTAGAAATGTGAATTTTTTTTTTTTTTACTGCTCAAAGACTATTTCCTGCCACAGAAGTGCGTAAGAAATCGTTATTATTATTATTTCATTTTCCACTTAGAATGTATGGACATAAGCGAGAATGTGTTTATGTAATTTTTGTATTGATGATTGATGACACATTCAAAAATACAGATTAATTGTAGACGGATTGACCGCATGAGTGAGTGTCGGTATACAGAATTTATTTATTTTTATTTAATGTTTTATTTATTTTATTTTATTATTACTTTATTCCCCCAATTACTAGCTTGTTTGTTTCAAAAAAAAACCTACTCATTTAAAAAAAAAATTATAATTGCATAATGTAAATGAATGCTGTTATGGTAACTTTATAATGTTGCATGCCTTTAAATTAATGCTTAAAGCATCATGTGGGAATGAAAGGATATAGTATGCAAGATTAATGAGAGTGGAAGGGCAGAATGTTAGACGGGCCTGCGCGCCCAATTCTTTACCCTTCGAAAATAAAGTTCGTTCGTTCGTTCTATCTATCTATCTATCTATCTATCTATCTATCTATCTATCTATCTATCTATCTATCTATCTATCTATCTATCTATCTATCTATCTATCTATCTATCTATCTGTCTGCCTATCTATCTATCTATCTATCTATCTATCTATCTATCTATCTATCTATCTATCTATCTATCTATCTATCTATCTATCTATCTATCTATCTATCTATCTATCTATCTATCTATCTATCTATCTATCTATCTATCTATCTATCTATCTATCTATCTATCTATCTATCTATCTATCTATCTATCTCTCTCTCTCTCTCCAGAGATTGTTCTGTTCGTCCTATTCACTCCCTCTCCACACTCTCTCCCACTCTTACACCATGCGTTTATGCACGCGCCTTTGTATGATGCACGTGTGTGTGTGTTGTGTTTCCTCACGTATTGCCATGTATAATATTCAAACGCACAAATGAATGACAGAGCAGCCTCCCGAGTTTAAGCAGAAGACTCGTATCCTCCATGGTTGTAAATAACTCGGGGCTCCAGACTTCTTGAAGATGACAGTTTTCTTTATTGGGACCTGGTACCCCGTCATACTTACATCAATCTTATTTAAATTTGACAGCACGTGGGATTCCAGAGCATCCCTTGAGCTAACGGTTAGGGTTGTATGGATATTGTTGGACCAGTTAAAATGCTCGAATAAATTCACCAAACTATCTGTTAAAACTGAACTTAAGGTCCGGTTTCTTGAGACGGATAGGGTGTAAATCTCTTGCTTCCGTTTATGTTGTCTGCTGATGTTCAAAAATGAGACCGGATGTGCACCCACTTGTGCGAAAGTTGGTTATTCGGGCGTGTCTTGACGGGATGTCACTTGGCAGACTATAAGTCAAACTGGATTTGATGTTTTGTAAATAAAAATGACTGATATTCAGGACGTCTTTTCTCCCCGTGCATGTATCATTTTTTGCTGCAATTTCTCTTTATTTGATTCTTTCTTCGTGTGTTTATCCCAATTTACCCGTTTTTAACTTGTTAGCTTCACGATCAATCTGTTTACAGAGAACTGAAAATATTTGTCTTCTGCTTTATCTTTTTTTCCCCCTCTCCTTATAGACCATATAGACCAAAATATGGGTCTAACACCATATTCCCAATATGCAAAATGGGCGTGTAACGGGATCCTTTCCTTTCCTTATAGACCAGGGTTTCTTAACAATTTATGTGACCCCTTCGATTGCACGATGAAGGCAATGAACGCATTGGAAAAAACATATACATAACAGTATAATTAAACATTTTAAATTTTAGGTTAAAATCTATTCATGAATGCTCAATCGGTCAGTGGACCACATGTTAAAAAAAACCTTGTTATAGAGCAATGAGCCATTATTGCAGCTGGACCGTTTCAGTAAGCCTGCATCAAAGCATTCATATGCTCTTGCAGTGGTAGTTTCGGTCTCGATTAGTTTTACACAATGAGGTTGCTAGTCTCATGCACAACTTCCTATACGTCGCCTCTTACGACATGCCGGAACAGTAGTCCTATTCTTTATGTGTCTTCCTGGAGGTCCCCGGGAATTATGCGGGGCTGAAAATGTTGTAGTTAGAAATTTAAGAAGAAGAAAGAAGCTCAAAGTCGTTCACATGTACGCAATGTTCTATTTTGTACAAATATTTTTGGGTTCTGTGTATTGTACAGTGTACATGATCTATTCTAAAATATCTCATATCTCTCGCACCACCACAAGGTGGGTCTCGCACCCCCTTACCCCTGGGGTGCATACACCCCTGATTAAGAAACACTACATTAGAGATAGCATTCCATAGTTTGCGTGCTAGCTTGACAAACATTACTATTAAATCGACAACCCTTCCTATAATTTATATTGTATGATATCAAACAGCTCTTTTTAAGTTTCAGACAACTTCCTTTCATACTGTATCCTGTTGTGACAAACAACGCCATCATGCTGAAAGCTATACCGTGTTCAACAAATCTGTTGAGCTACGGTTGTTCCATACACGGTTTATCCTCACACGAAAGCTCACTCACTTTAGATAACTGTTTGTAGTCTATCTATTGTCGTAAGGGGAAAACTAATTCTGAAACATGTAAAGTTTGGATACATTGCTACATTCGTAAAAGCCAAACATTATGCGCTTACTTGTTTAGCTCTTTCCTGCCAAGACATATTGAACATTCTGTTTGTGTCGCCTGTTTTGTCGATCATAAACGCATTTCTAAATATTTGAAGTTGAACTAAACACAGTGAATTTTTCTAAATTTTGTCTCGTATTAATGGAACAATCGTTTCTTAGTTGCAGTCTGGCACTTTTTCTAAAACTGCTATAATACGATCGTGGAATCGGTCGTTTTTTAGTGGAATCGGAGTTGGTAAAAAATGTCCGGACTCCGAATGTTATGCCATATAACTAGTAAAAAAAGTAAACAAAACTCTAGTCGGAGTCGGGAGTTGAAGTCGGAGTCGGACTTCAAAAATTTCAGGAGTCAAAGTCGGAAACGTTTTTGGCCGACTCTACAACCCTGCTTTTATCTTATTGGATAGACATGAAACAAAGGTCAAAACAAGAGCAACAAGTGTTAACTAATAAGTGGGTTTTTTTTCCTGAAACAAAAGAAAAACTAAACCACTCTAAAATGGCCAGTAATGGAGACCTACAATAGACAGCATAAAATGTTGCCCTTTAGAAAGTAATGCGTTTAACAGCCCAGATCTCAGGTTGAAAACATGGAGGCATATCTGGAGTCATCTTTATATGACCGCCAGCTATGTACAGTGCTACAATATACATAGGTGGAAGTGAACCTCTGTCTGTGAAGCTAATTACACCCTCATTGACTCGAAATCATCCACACACTTCCAGGGATTTCCCCCTGTGGTGAAACTTGTTGAGAACCCAGCATTGCACGCTAAGCTTAGAGAAGTCACTTGAGCCCTAGACATGATTCTTTGGCTTTGACCTGGTTGACTGCATGCAGGAGGATCTCACTGTGGACCCAGTGATAGGCAGAGGAAGCTGAGAAGTGGCTCTGTTCAGGACGTGACAATTCCTTGGGAGAACCCAGAATCAGAACACAGTATTTTAGCTCTGCATAGTTGGAGAGCACCCTTGGATGGCGGGGAATGAACAGTAAGCCTCGCGCTTCTTCCTTATAGCTTGGGACCAGACGCCATGAGCCTTTAAATGCAAGCTAAGCTGGAGAAACTGGGGCTCATGACTTCAACTCTGAACGTTTCAGAATAGCAGAAAAGCCACAGGAAAAGCCTAGATCTACAGTGTAGATAACGCCAAGGAGTCTTCAACTTGGTATTGGCTGCTAAAGAGCGAGAACCTCATCAACCCTAGTTTAAACAACAACAACAATCTCAGGTTGAGCCATAATGTTAATGTGATAACATTTGTTATAATTATGTGGAGTTCAATTCTCTTTATCGTATCCGTGTATTTCATATAAATTAGTTGAATAAGAGAGAAGAAATAACAATTTTAAAAGTAAGAACAGACTTTTCAAGCACTTGTATATAAACACTGCGTCGCTTTAGTTCTGGTTTATTCCATCTCCACTTCAGCTAGTTTTGAGAAAAACGTGTTCAAAGCTTTTGGGTTAGTAACCGAAAAGAAGGATATATCACGTTAACATGATGATCCAAACTTTTAACTGTAAGACATTGTGTAGTGTCGTAATTTTTATAGATAGGCCTTATTGTTATGGTCCCAATCGAGCAGAGGTGAGATTATGAAATCTAGGTGAGAGAAAGGTGTGAGAAATAGTCCTGTTTACGAGGATTACAGAGTGTAGGAAAAATTACAGTCTTGGATTGAGTAATTGCTCAACCCAACCTATCTAGTACGACACACTTAAATGGAGACGTATTTTTTTTCCACTAGATACTGATTCTAATACACTATCCTCTCGTACGCACACACAAACAATTTTGTGACATCAATACATACGTACGTAGAAACGAACAGGTAACTATGGGCACATATATAATGGGGCAGGGGAGGTTTTGACCAAAACTAATAGCTTAAGGTTCATTTAGTTTATTATAACTTTAGAAAAATGAATAGGTTACAACAGTTAATACATCGTTATCATGTCATCAGGTGAAATTATAGTTACATAAAGGGAAAATAAATAAACAATATATATTCTCATAGACCCTCCCTCTGGAACATGGAAAAACTAGGAAAAGGATCCCACCCGAGGTTGTTTACCCCACAGATCAAACAAAGGATTGACAATGGGAGTGGGTTTAGTCGGGACAGGTAACCGGTATGTCCTTAGTTTTACTATCCCGTGGGCCTTCAGGCTAGTGAGAGATAGATAACAGAGAAGGTGTTATATTAGGATTAACTGTAGAAATAAATTCTTTCGTTCAGTTTCAACGCTCTACATTCATACAGTGAGCGCTCACAACAGGCAAACTTACCCTCTGCCGACACAGCATACGTCCACGGAATTTATCAAACACAAAAATGGATTAAAGACTATTATATGTCTTGCTAATTTTGTCCCGTTCAGCCCCAGAAATCTCCGTATAGGCACTGCTATTTTCTCTCAGAGGTTTCGCTGGATGGGTGCGTTGATTTATAATTTTCCTAGCGGGTCTTCTTCGTCGGATTTGCAGGTATTTAATTGGGAATAAGTTTGTTTTCTAGGATTCTGTCGTAATGACTGGGAAATATCTCAAACAGCAGAATGTTACTCCCAGGCTGTTCTTGGAAAGAAATAGCCGTAAAGGTTCTTTGTAGAAGTGGGTGGTAGGAATAATGTTTACTGACATCTGGGTTTAATTAAAACAATTCGTGCTATAAGTTCTGCCTCATCAGGCCAGGGAACTTTATATGATTTAATATAGTATATCTGGCATTGTCCCGTTCCAGTTAAACTTTACACAATTTAGCATTGACGTGGGTTTGGTTATTTAACCGCTCTACTGGTTTTGCGAAGGACTTATAAGGGTCTCCAACAATCATATTTTGGTATAGTCAATGTTATTATGTTTGGAACATATACTTTGGGATGCCATAAGCCATCTGAACATGACTCTCTATATATTAAAAAACCGTTGGATCGAACAAGGTATGACCACGGTAGCACCAGAATGAATTCACTCCAATATATAAGAACTCCAAAGAAATCTTGTAAGATTCTAGTATAAGCTAGTTACTTCTTCACTATCTGGGCACAAATGATAACTGCATTTTTCAGCGATATCAATATATAGTTAATAGATGGAAGGTAATAGAGACATGCGAAGTTTCTCGCCTTATTTGAAATCAGGGAACAATCTACGTTTCGTGCCGCTGGTCAAAGCTTCTCGATGTCCCTTGTTTCTGTTCGGCCGCCAGCGATTCTAGCCCTCTTGACCCGTTCGATTAAACATGTGAACCGTAGGTGAGAAAAACTCTGCTTCGTTCTTCTGGGACTACCCGTCTTTGATGGTAGCCGCTTTGCCGTTTTCCTCTGGCAACGCCCTTCTAGACGGGATGACAGAAAAAGGTAGGGAAATGCTTGATTTTAATCGCTCTAGAGATAGGCAGTAGGTGTGGCTAACTAAACCTAAGACAAAACGAAACTCCTAGATCCTCGCATGATAACTGTTTACATATTAATTAGCCCGCATGGGGGAAAATCCACGTTGGATAGTGCATACTAATCAGCACGCGTGGTAGAATTCCACGTGGGAAACACGTTGCGATTTAACTACACACAAATTCAGGGGCCCCGATGCTATTCGAGGGTACTATTGTTATCATCCGTCAATTCAGGGACAGCTGAATTTCATCTTATCCGTCACATGTAGGATGGCAGATTAAACTATATGGTGTGGATTTATTGACTCCGGTCAATTTTGGCCAAAAGAGGAAATAGAATAAAGCAATACTAAGGTCACGAATTGTCTGCCCCTTGTAGTTCCTGGGGGTCTCTGATGAATCAAAGAAAGAACTGGTTTACTGCACCCTTGGGCGTGTCGTACAAGGCGGCCAATATGAGATTGTGCATGAGGCTGGCTATCTCATCATGTAAAATAAACTGCTTCAGAAATCACCACTGCAGACGCATGTGAATGCTTCGAGCAAGTTTCTTCCATTGGGGACCAACTGCCATGGTGGCTCCATGCCCCATAAGGAGCGAGAAGGAAAATGATGATGATGTAGAAACATTGTCTTTTTTCTGTGTTTTGTGTACAAGTTCCTCTGTGTACAAGTTCCTATGTGTACAAGTTCCTCTGTGTACAAGAATTGCTAAATGTAGCTCTCTAGCATGTCCTATCTTGGGCAATCTTTCCTTTTTATAATTAAGTTATTCTCAATTTCTGCATATTATAAACCAGATCACGTGATGAGCTAAGCAACCTTCCGTTTTTTCCCAGTATCTACTGCTTATTTCGTGTTTATAGATTGCCTAGAGATGACTAAATGGGCTTGACCAAACTGTGTCTACAACCTCAGTTTCCTAAATGTTATGACGTCCTTCATAATTGTGTTACATTGTTGTGAAAATTATATGATGTGTAACCTGTTAGCACAACATCAGCGGCAAGCCTATTTCTGGTTCGAGATTATCAGTCATTGCTTAAGATATACCTTTATGATACCTTTATTTTACTGTTTTAGAAAATCATAGCTATTTTCCTACACAGTTTTGGTATTTCTGTCTCTCAGTCGTCGCTGTATGGTAATATTTTATAGTTTTGAAGCGGGGTTTCGAACAGTAGACCTTATCGTGTTCCCATATTTCGGGGTTCTGTATCGCAAGCTTCCGTATTATTATTTCGCGGTGACTAATGATTTATGAACAGTCGCAGACAGAAGCAAATCTGAAAGAAGACATTAATGGCACTATACAACCTAATACTTTCTTTTATCTTTTAATGGCTATATTTTTTTACGTTGAAGAAACGGTTCTCCATGTCAGTCAATGATGCCGAACGTGCCAGGAAGAAAGATGTGAAGAATACGAAGGAGCATATGGATAAAAGACAGTGTGATATAAATGAAGAAATTTAACGATACTTTGAGAGGCTGTGACAGCCAGAGAGTGCGAGAGAACGAACGAACGAACGAACTTTATTTTCAAAGGGTTTAGAATTGGGCACACAGATCCGTCTAACATTCTGCCCTTCCTTTCTCTCGTCTTCCATACTGAATCCATTTATTCTCACATGAGAGAGAGAGAGAGAGAGAGAGAGAGAGAGAGAGAGAGAGAGAGAGAGAGAGAGAGAGAGAGAGAGAGAGAGAGAGAGAGAGAGAGAGGATAAAACTTGAATTCTTAATAATATTTAGGCGAAATACCAGGAGCAAGAGGTGCGGAAGAAACGCTGGCGTGGATAGTGCACACATTAAGGAAATCAGCAGATAGCTTTACAAGGCAGTTCGTGTTCTGGAACTCCCAGGATAAGAGAGGCCGACTGCTAAACACACGGAGAAAGGAACTTAAGACAGACAATAAAGAATTAAAATTAAAGGACAATGGAAAAGTCCATGACCTGTTGGCACGGAACAGGAAGGCTTATAGTGAGTTTCTTCATGATGTATGCTCCACATGGAACTGAGCATACTGAATCAGGCATGTATTTTCACGCTGTAGGTGATGATGATGATGATGTATTTTCAAGCTGTAGGTGATGATGATGGTGTATGTTCACGCTGTAGCTGATGATGATGATGTTTGTTCACGCTGTAGTTGATGATGATGTATGTTCATGCTGTAGGTGATGATGATGATGATATATGTTTACGCTGTAAGTGATGATGATGTATGTTCACGCCGTAGCTGATGATGATAATGTATTTTCACGTTGTAGCTGTATTCTGACTTTTATTACATTCCTCACAAAAACGAATTGACATTGCTTCATTCCGCGAACCACTTTTAATGTCAACAAATCAGTTACCAGGTTACCCCGATGTTTTCCATTTACGGAAGATAAAATTATATTACATTTATTTTGTTCTGGATCAATTTTTTAGGTTGACCAGAACTTAAAAGGATTTAGAGATTATGAAAGAAATGCATGGAATATTATATCATAAATGCAATAGTGTACATATATATGTACTATACTAGTTAGTTTTATTAAAATGTTCTAGTAGTCATCTACTTGGGAGGAAGTGTCCAGAAAATGGTGGGAATTTTTATGGGGATATTAGTAACTACAAAGCGTTGGTGAATGTCCAGCAGACCAGAGGCTCACTCATCTTGTAGTTGTAGCTCTGGTGCTGAAATCAGGTGGTCCCACCTCTCCGTGCTGGCGGGCAATAATGGTGGTCTCTGTCACAAGTACTGCACAGATACACTCGAGTAAAGTCACCAACTGAATAGACACTGCTTTGTTGACAACCGAAACTCACAGCTCTGCAATCAAAGTATGGGCCATGTGTCAAAATCTATTCTCTACCCACGTCTGGACACAACACTGACACAACAACCACATCATACAGACAGGTCAGATCTCTCTGACCAAACAGCACATTTACCATGGTGGTTTTACATCAGATAGATCCTCCCAGACTATAGATTCTGAAAAATATTTATTAGTTTTCTGCCCTAAAAGAGGATAGGTAATATGTTTCATTATTCTCAACACTTGATCTGTCTTGCCTAACCCTTGCTGGAGTTTATGTATATTGTTGGTCCCTAGACCCTGACTTGGGCGGGGGGTCTAGAGCAAATCCCTACTTGTTTGTAAGGCTAGATTTCGATATGGCAGTATCACATCACTCAAACATGAAACAATATTCAAAATATATAAAGAAATAATTTCAATCTTACCAGATTATGAATAAATAACACAGAATTGCTAGCAAAACTCAGCTGAGCTGCTGGCTATAGTATGGCGTCCCTAAACTTCTTTCACTTTCTTTCATATGGAAATCACCACACTTTAAAATCTGTGTCTATCACTGAACAACTATTGAGAAATGACCCCAAATCCGCGTCTAAGCGCCGACAATATGCTTGTCTGTGGCCAATCACTGCCTAGGTTTTTTTGAATTTCAAATTTCCTACACTAAAGTCATTTCAGTCATGCTTCAGTCAAGTATGGATGTTTATCTGTTAGTCTGTCCGTCTCTACTTGCGTTTCTACAAAAATGTACTTGATTTTTGAACCAACCTTTCTCTCCCCTCCAAATTTTTGTCGTTAAAAGTTATTTTTAGACACAGCCACCACAAATATCCCTTCTCTTCCATACTAAGTAGATTTGAACACCTGCGTCTCGAGGTCGTGTTTTTTTGTGCAATTAGCGACACTTTTAGATTCAATACAGTCTGTCGATGATGTGAACAACACTGTCTTTTGTCATTATCTTCAATATTATCTATCCGTCTGTAAAATTAAGAACATATTAGTTCACTGCTCAGAATGGGCCATCCGGCCAGCTAATTTTTATATTCCTAACATTAATACTAAGAAAAAAGTACTTTTTAAATTTTGTAATATTCCAAACATCTGCGTTTTAGCCGCTGAATTCAAATCAAGGGCTTGGTATTGCAAAAGCGTCCAATAAATGACTGTGGCGTAACATATCTATGGTCCCTTCTGTCGAGTTGCTTACTTTTTATGTCAACTTGGGAAACGTGACTTTTCTCCGTTTCCCCCCCAATTGCGTCTCCTTAGCCTTTCTAGTCTCACGCAATCTTTCCAGTCATATTTTTTTCTTTTTATCCGCCGTTCCCCTCCTGTCTAGCGAGTCAATTTTTATGGAGGGTGATGACCCGCGGTCTGGGCAATCATGTACATCAGCAGCCTACGCATTATGTTTTTTTTTTTTAAATCCTTATATGTTATCCTTGGAGGTATTTTACCGTTGTATCTCTGTCAATTTCACTACAATCAACTGGATTGGAGAAATACATGCTGCCACTCTGCTTCACTCATGGAGACGTCAGTCTTGGAGGGCACGTTCTACTGTTTGCTTTTCCTCCCAACATGGACGCATATAATTTCCTATACAAACAAACAGTAACTGTTGGAACATCTACCACTTGTCCAGCCAAACAAATAGCAACTGATAGACTATCCATTGTCCATCCAAACAGATAGCAACTGGTAGACTATCTATCCCTTGTCCATCCAAACAGATAGCAACTGATAGACTATCTATCACTTATCCATCCAATCAGATATCAACTGATAGACTATCTATCACTTATCCATCCAATCAGATATCAACTGATAGACTATCTATCCCTTGTACATCCAAACATACAAAAAATGTTCGAACATCCTCTCTTGTCCATCCGAACTCGTGTGCAATAGCAGGATGCACTTAGCAGACGATGTATATGTGGTCAGCAGCCATAAAATCAAACATCGTTAAACATCATCTTAATTCAATATTTATTAGCGAATAATTTTATCGTGCGACGGCTGATGACAGTGGAATATAAAAAACAATCAAACAAACTCAGCAGTGTATTATGATTGATTACATGGCATGTCACGTGTCGCTGAGAAATTACGTTTTCCCCCGAGTTAAGTGGCGAACGAACATTTTTAAATATTCGTGTGTGTAAATTGCCAGTTCATAGTTTCGCCATGACTGAAGCGAGCAATTATTAAAATAGACCACAGGGTCTTTTATATTTGCACATGCGCCCTAATACGGTTAATACATATGTATTTTGACGGACCGTACGTCTAGGTTGAACAGGACGCACATCGCCAAAACGAGGCAGCACTCCTATTTAAAAAAAAAAAAAAAATTACAAGTGTTGGAAAGCAGCATAAAACACCAAGGACGTCCGGGCAGCGTTGGTGTAACTAGCAGTCCTTTTCAGGACTTCATTCTAGCAGTCAGATACTATTAGTCCTTGTCAGGACTTAGTATTTATTACGGCTGCACGAGCTAGCAGTCCTTTTTGGGCTAGCCCTATTCGTGGCTTCGTTTTGCCAGCAGATATAAGCTAGTAGTTCGTCAGTGCTTAGTATTTTTTTTTTAATCAGCGCTATACTTCAATCGACAGAGTTCACTTATTTTTGAAATAGCAGCTGCGCTCCAATATAACCGACGGACTTATATCTAGGTTGAAAGGGACGTGCCTCGCCTGCGTATGACCTAAATTAATTACACTACGAATGGACAGATGGATGTAGGATGGAAAGAAGGGAGGGCTGAAAATCAAACGCATGCAACACTAAACACGCGTCTCGCTATTAATGCCACCCCCAACAAGCGTAACGCGATATACAATTACTACTATCACGCGTGTAAGGCCACATGCACTAACTTTTTTTCAGACGGACAGTGATAAAAACACTACCCTTCCCAGAGTTAGGTTTTAAAAACCTGAAAAACGCTTATTAGGAAAGATGACATTAGATGGGTTTACGTTTGAAAACATGACAGTACCCAGACACCACATGGGGATTGAAGTGAACAGGAGGTGGTAGAAAATGCACATTTTGAACGCAGCCACCTAGCTCCCTTAAATTGAGATATTTGGATTCCTTAGGGCTTGCTGACACAGAATATGTTAAGTGTTACGCAAATAGTCCAGGAATTAATAAATTATAGGCAAAAGAAAATAATGAGGGTGTCAGACAACCTAAAAACTCGGAGTCGCTCAGTGGCAGAATTTTAAACCACCATTGTACGGAAATAGGCCACAAGTTACATTTGAATTGATTGGATGGAATGATATGTAAGGCTAAACACGATTAGTCGGACTATAAATGCTATCTTTTGTTGTCAAGGGAGACGGAAGTAAGAGTACTTTTTTTCAAACGATTGGGTAGAGATGGCCTGATTGGTTAGGTCTGTTAATATAGTTAATTGATAGCGTTAGTTCGAGACCACTAGTTCAAATAAGCTTGATAAAGCAACAGTGCGTTGAAGCCAGCTCATATTTTTGCTAAATAAAAGCCTGGAACATAAGCAGATGGGAATTTGTGCCAGTATTTGTGCCTACATTCAGTGCTAGTCAACGTATCTGTGTTTATTTCCTTGAATTTTGGGACTGTGGTCCTAGTTATTGAAGCCGCACCTGGTCTGAGCGTTTGCTGAATCCAGAGGCTACAACATACTCTTGGGTCCCTATAGTAACCAGTGAGGTGTCTTCAGAAACAGTGAATAGTCGAGCAGAGGAGTCCTTGTCTGCCGCCATCACGAAAGTTAAGCCCACTGTGGCCAAAAGAGCTCAACACTATGTACCCCTCGTAAATGACACTAACTTAATTAAAGAGGGGCAATTAATTGTTTTAATGTTCGGAACTGAGACCATCTCCAATACTAGTTCCAACATACACAAGCACATGCAGTCATGATGTCTAATAAGAATCTATCTTGAAGAACAAAACCAGTATTACCTCATATTACCACATCACAACTCACACACATAGAATACTAATATTGTATGTCAATGCAAAGACCACATTTATATCTGTGTACATAATATTTGAAATTACATGTTATTATATTGCCTGGTTCACTGTGTAGTTGAATCAGGATCACTATTGTAGAGAAAATCAATACATATGTACATATCTGAAATTTATCATTGAATCTTTTAAGATAGTCTTCTAGAGTGTTGACTGTTTGTGAGTGTCACAGTATTGTCAAGTGTGGTGGAATAATTAAATTGTTTATCTGTTGTTGTTGTGGTGACTTACACTTCATCATTTGCATAACCCTAGACATATAACGTTGCCAACACAATATTCCAGAATAATTCTGACTGAGATATAAATATGTGGCAGTAAGTAAGGTTATCTGTAAAACACTACACATATTAGATACAGATACCTTCACAGCTGATCTCAGTCAGTACACTAAGTCCCTATAAATATTTATATCATCCCACTTTACCACAACATACATGCACACAAACGTACTCATATACAAACGTACATACACACAATTATACACACATACTCACAAACATATATGCATGCACTGAACCATATATACAAACATACATATGCACAGTTATAGGCACTCTGCATACACCCAACACACGTACATATATACATACATAAATGCATACATACATAATACATACATACATATAAGTATATAAACAAATAAAACGGTATTGAATCAGTTATACAAAATAACGGTTCACATGAAACAAAGGACGTTTCGGGTTTTACCCTTCGTCGGCCACAGTTACAAACAGGTGACAAGGACAAGAATTGCATATAGGTACTACAAAAACGGATAGACTCAATAAATTTAGCCAGCAGGTGGGCTTGAACATCAATTTAAAGAAGTCTGAGGTCATGACGCTCAATGTGAGCAACCCTGAGCCCATATCAGTAAGGAATCAGCAACTGGTACAGACAGATACCTTCACATACCTAGGAAGCATAGTAACACCAGACGGTGGGGCAGGCAAAGACATCAACATCAGAATGAATAAGGCAAGAACAGCCTTCTTTGGCCTAAATAACATCTGGAAGTCCTCCCAATACAGCACAAGCACAAAATTAAGATTATACCAGAGTTGCGTGCTTTCTGTGCTTCTCTATGGTGTGGAATGCTGGAGAGTCACAGACACATACTATGATGAGAAACATACACCAAATGAGCGATACAAGCAGATGGAAAAAGTAAACACCCATAGTGATGAGCGAAAAAAGAACAATAATAATACAAGAAAATCGTAAAACCTGAAAGAAATACCAAAACAAGAAAGTAAATAATCAACGAAACGAAAAACAGAGAATGAACAAAACTTCAGAACAAGTAATAGGTCACTTAGCTAGATCCGTAGATGCTTGGAATAGAACACTGAGGTACCTTTTCCAAGAAATCGTCTAAGGAAGTGACGTATAAGATAGCGACAATTTAAAAAGATACAAAAGGATACGAAACGAACCAAAACAAAAACATAAGAACATAGATCGAAAAAACAACGAATAAAGAAGAATGAAAAAGAGAGAAAAGCTACCATAATTTATGCAAAATGATGTTGGACATTAAGGCCTTTTTGGAGATAAACAGCCCATTTGAAAAATAAGACGATTCTCCAACGAAAAGCGAGTCCGGTCATCACCGATACATGAAAGGAGGGCAGTGACATGAATATCGGAATTACCTGAATGGTCAGGCCTATTGAAATGAAGGGCCACCGGTAAATGTTTGCCATGATAGATGTCATTTAAGTGCACACGAAACTTGTCTGCCAGTTTCACCAATATAGGTAATGCCACACCTCTTGCAGATGATAGCATAAATCAGGTTTCTGGATTCGCACGTGAAGGACTCTCTAATGACAAATTTTCCTTTCGGAAAAGTGACTGTCTGAGTTTGGAGTACAAACGGACAGCTCTTACATATACGGCGTTGGCACGGTTTAGTACCAAAGTATGAAGGGCTAGTATGTCTCAAGCGACTGTGTACAAGAACATCCCTAAAATTCCTATTCCTACAATATGCCACCAAAGGTGTATCACGAAACAACTCTCTGGTATCAGGATCAGAGTGGAGAATAGGCAGATGTCGAAACAGAATTCTCTTCACCGCCAGACAGTGAGGATGGAAAGTTAGAACCAGTTTGAGTCTGTCAGATTGGACAGAAGGTTTAGTAGTGAGTGCCATCTGACGAGTGACTCGTGTGATGCGATTAAGAGCATCAGATAAAACATGTTCTGGATAAAGACGTCGGCGAAAGAACTCGAGCATCTACATACATACACACATACTTTCATACTCATACATACATACACACATACATACATTTCTAAATTTACACTTCCACCTGATAAATTTCCCTGTCCGATTTTTATCATTCCCCACACTTGCTGACATTCCTAGAGATATATAAGATATGTTTAGACATTTTGTTACTATAAATACTCAATGAATGATTGGAAGGGCACAAACTAAGTTATCAAACGTGTACAAGAAAAACTGGCATTTGAAGAAATCACAATGTTTATCTGGTCAGATATTTGTCCCCAGAAGATTGATCTTAAACTCAAGAATCTGAAACACCAGAGGAGCTTCATGTTGTATACACGTCCTGTCTAAATACTGTCTTAAGATTTTGCTTTGACGCCTACCAGTGTGACCAAATAACAAGAATGCCTGGCCTTTTGCCGAAGTCTTTACGTCGTAGCTTGTCTGTGCCAGTGATGTGGCTAGAAGATATGTACAAGAATCAACAAAACAGCTTCAGATGCAGTCTAACTTGTTTGAGATTCTTTCTCTCTCTGTCTCTCTCTTTCCCTCCAACTTTCTTAGTGGTTCTCAAATATTTGTTAGTGACCCACCCCCAAGAGAGAGAGAGAGAAAGAAAGACAGAGTGAGAGAATAATAGTATCATGATTACATTAGCTAGAAAGAGCTAGATGGTAATGGTACACCCACCATTCGCCTATCGTAACAATAAAAAATTTCGAAAGTTTAAAATGTGTCCTAAAATAATCACTACTGCTTGTTGGGGAAATACGGAACTGGCGCGCATTGCTATTGTGCTTTGAGTGAAATTTATCTTGAAAACTGATTAGAATCATTTTCCGTAGAGGCCAATAATCTATTTTATTCGGATTTCAAGTAAACAGTTAAGAAATTACAGAGAAGTGTAATAATTTAGTTTCATAATAAACGAGACATCCAATACTTATTCACATTATGCGCTTTTAAACTTCAACATTCTGTTAAAACTGAAGACAGATGAATGAATTTTAATAAAATTCATAACAAATAGTAATTAATGTGTTCAACGTTTGCATTCCGAGCATCACCTTATGTAGCTTGGTGTTTTGGTTTAGTATTTCATGTAAGTTCTAAATTATGGTGGGACTGATTTGCATAGTAAAGTTTTAGTAAGAAGATTAAAGAAGATTGTATGGGTTTTGAGTTTAATCAGCAAAGGGAGATGACTTTGAATTACGTCCCTTGAAAGGTTTTGGTGAGTGATAAAAATAAACACGCACGAGAAAGTGTTGCAAGGGTGAACACATTTTAGCAGAGAACGGGAAAATGTTAAAGTGGGAATAAGATGAAGTCATTCTGATTTTTAAAAACGCGCTTAGCGTAGGATAGCAAGTTTGCTATGTATTAAAGTTGTGTAGTGGCGAGCGATGTTTGATGGTTCATATTTTCTGGCGAACAAGCCACTGAAGGTGGTTGGTTGCTGTGGTCACAGTATTGTATCAAATTATTGTGCAGAACCAACAAGACGCTCAAACGCCACCTTTAATAGATAGGAAACTCTTTACAGAGCGATACAACAGGAAGCAATCTGATCATCAGAAGAAGTCCCCCCCGTCCGACAAGTGTTTCGGCCCTATATACTCCTTTACACTCTAAGGGGGGCGGGCCCACTTGGGTCATGACTCCCAAGCGTCTCAGCTTCCTGTTGTCTTGCATCGAAAATGAACCCATTTCACTTATGGTAGCAACTTTAAATTCCACAACTCCGCCAGCCATGGAGGCAATTGTGAAAGTAACAAGGAGAAGACAAATTATTCCGTTCGTTCCGTCGCACACACTGAGACACCAGCGCGAAGTCAACGAGTCGCCACTGCGCGTTCCCCACTGGACGTTTGATACTGACACCCCTTATAGTATACACCGCTTGTCGCCCCTGAGTCGCAGCCCGTTCACTAGTCCACCACAAACCTCAGCGTATTGTGGACTTAGAAAAATTCCTGGTGTTTTCTGTACCGCAGCGTTTATTGTTACGATCTCCATTCCCCATTGCGGTTGTTCCACAGCCAGCCTGATGCCTTTTCGGCAGTTTCACTAAGCCTCTTCAGGGCCCTTGTTCTCGACTGTCCCCTCAGCCCCAACAGTTTCAATAGATCATACACTGATGCAGCCACAAGCCCTCTTGCGCCCACTTCAACAGCCATGACCCTTGCAGTGAACCCATCGTGTCTCAGATCTGCGGCCAGATCACTATACTTGGCCGCTTTGAACGAATGTTGCTCATCTAATCTGGATTCAAATGGCACTGTCAGTTCAATCAGTATGACCTGAAGCGTTGCTGCAGAATGAAGCACTATATCCGGCCGTCTCCGCGATTTTCTGATACTCTCTGGATATGCCCCTCGTCCAGGTAGGTCTACCGCCATCTCCCAATCATTTGCACAATCAAGAAGAGATGGTAAACTGCTACCAGGTTTATTCGGTTTGGGGTGTGCTGACTTTCCTGCCCTCAGAAAGTATGTGTTTGCGGTGTCTGGCCGGACTTTGCTATTCGCCTTCATTCTTGCCAGATCTATTGTCGCAGCAAGCTCATTTAGCAGTTTGTTATGGCGCCAAGTGTATCGCCCTTGCCCTAATGACACCTTACACGCTGAGAGCACGTGTTCAAGTGTCTGCCTCCCCTGGCACAGGGGGCACTGCTCATCATCCGACTTTCCCCATTTCACAAGGTTGGTGGCCGACGGCAGCAGGTCATACAGTGATCTGACAACGAAGCTGAGCCTAAGAGGTGCCATATGCCATATATCATTCCATGTCAAGGACCTCTGCAGGGCTCCTTCCCATGTAGTCCATTGGCCTTGTTGGACCTGCTGCACTGCTTTTTGCAACCTCTTATCATTCTCAGCTTCTCGTATCTCCTGAACTACCATGTCTCTGCGCTCCCTGCTTGATGCCTTGGACCACCAGCGGATGTCTCCATGACCAAATCCCCGTCTATTCGTTTGTGTGTATCCGATTACCTCCCTCAGTTTGAGTGACTCTTGGGCAGCATCAACAGCTTCTTCCACTTTCCACTTCCTTCCCGTTTTCAGTGTGGGCTGAATGGACTTAACCACGTCATCAGCTGACTCGCGTAGCATCATTGCAAGCCTTGCCTTTCCAACTTTGTACTCTTCAACAACTGACTTGAAAGGAAGCAGAAGTTTTGACTTTTTGCAGTACAGTGCTACATCTGACAGACCTGGTGGTACTCCTAGCCATTTTCTCATGAACTTGTTGACCTTCTTCTCTATGGCTTCCACTGTACTTGTGCTTATTTCATATATAAGCAGTGGCCACAGCAACTTTGGTATCAACATGAACTGGAGGCACCACAGTTTGAACTTCCCCAGGAGTCTGCTTTGGTCTATGATCTGTAGCCCTCTGTCTGCCATTTCTATTGTCTGTTGCACTGCCTTTGAGTCTTTTAATGAGGCATCGTACACCCTGCCAAGACTTTTAACAGGTTCCTCAATGACAGTAGGGATTCTTTGGTTGGAAACCGTGAATATGACCTCTGCTATCTTCCCTTTCCTGACTGATAGGCTTCTCGACTTCTTGGGTTTGAAGCTCATTCTGCACCAGCTGACTAGTTCATCCAGGCGTGCTAACATCCTCCGGGCCTGATGTTCATCTGATGTCAGAATTGTTGTGTCATCCATGAATGCTTTGAGCGGTGGCATGAGACACATTCCACCGAGCTTTGGACCTATAGCCATTCCTTCAGCCGCATTGAGGATTACCTGCATAGCCATCACGAATAGTATCGGAGAGATGGTACATCCCATCGCAATTCCAACTTCAAGGCCAATCCACTTCGTTGTGTACTCTCTGGTTGAAAATCTGACAGCAAACCCTGCGAAATACAGCTTCAGCATTGCTGCAATCTCTTGTGGAACATGATACATTTCTAGGGCCTGCCACAACATCTGGTGTGGAACGGATCCATAAGCATTCGCTAAATCCAACCAGATTACATGGAGGTTTGTTCTGTCAGACTTTGCCTTTTGGATTGCTTCCCATATCATTGTGGCATGCTCTAGACATCCTGGTGTACCTGGGATACCTCCTTTCTGAATGGTAGTGTCAATGTACCCATTTGCCAGGAGGTATGTAGTGAGTCTTTTCGCCATCACTGAGAAGAATATCTTCCCTTCCACATTGAGTAGTGAGATTGGCCTGAACTGACTGATGTCTGTGGAATTTTGCTCCTTCGGGATGTAGACTCCGTTCGCCTTTCTCCATTCCTTGCTTACAAGCTGGGTTTTCCACGCACTCTTGAGTAAACGAAGCAGTCGTTTGAGCACCTCAGGGCATCTCTTATACACCACATATGGAACACCATTAGGACCTGGAGCTGACTTGCATCGAGCTTTCTGGACAATGCTTTCTACCTCTTGCACCGTTGGGGGCTTGGTGTTAAATTCAGCTCCTGGCTTACTCGGCCATTTAAGGCCTGCCATGCTGCTGAGCGGCTCATCTTTGCGACCATCTGAATATGTCATTCCAAGGTGTTCTTCCAGGTCTTCTTTCCTGATGTTTAGCGTACCCGACCGTGGCTGCTCAAACAGTTCTTTGGCAAACTTGAAGGGCTCCCTGAAGAATCTTTCCCTATCCATTCGAGTCTTCCTTTTCTTCCTGCACAACCTTTCTGCTCTACAAAGGGCATTATGTTGGCCTTTCAGGTGCTCCCAAACCTGTCGTAACCCTTCCTTCTCTGCGGCAACTGCGGTTTTACACAGTTGTCGGGCATGCTTCTTCTGTTTTCTGATTTCTTCTATTTTAATTTGTCTTCTGCTTTTTCGTGGTGGGTTACTTTCCCTTGCCTCCCTCACTCCGAACACTTTGCGACAGTGCAGATATATTATGTCGCCGAAGATTTCCAGCTTCTTCTCCAAAGTTATCTGCTTCAGGTTGTTATCCAACTCTTTTGCCAAGGCTTCGTCCAGCTGTTCCCAAAGCCCTTTTGCACTGGCGGGTGGAAACTTGATTGCATCTCTCTTCCCGTCCAAGAAGTGTGTGAGATCATCATCAGGCAGATCAACTTGAATGTACTCAGCACTGTGGATTGACTCCTGGCTGCGTTCTTCTAACGTCTTATCCGTCGAGACAGAGCGCTGTTGATCTCCCCCTGATGACCTCCCACACCCCTTTTTCGTTCTGTGGATTTTCATTCCTCTCTGAGTAGAGAATTCCCTACCACAGGCACATGGAAACTCCAGCCGTTGTTCAGAGCTCGAAGTCCGTGTAACGGGTCTGGTCGATTCCAATGAGGCGCCTGTGGATTCATCATTCTCCCCCCCCCCCTTTCGGTGAATCCTGGGGGCATCTATCGTTTTGGGGTTCTATAGCAATTGAATACAGCTTACGGGGTGCTAACCCGGTCAGCCGGTTTCTAGTCTTTCCCAGTGTCATCTGTCTTTCCAGATAAATGATAGATAAAGACAAGAAAGACAATGTCGCCAGTTCAAGATTGTGTTAACAAATTTGTCAAGACTACAAGACGAACAGGTATGTTGTGTTAGATGTAGAGACAATAGACAGTAGCTAGGGGCAGCGTGGAACAAGTGACTATTGATACAAATAAACAGCCCTGGTGGTTAGACCAGTCTTATATAAAAGATACATCGATTAGTTTCACCAGTCCTACGGGCCTTATCAAGGGTTAGGAAACCAGAAGAACAGAACAGTAAATGAGCTAGTAATGACCTTTGTTATACACTTGGTCTATTGAAGCTTTCCTTTGTTTATCTGGATATAGATTAGAATAAGAGTGTGATATATACATTGAGAGTTAGTAAAAAAAAAGAAATAGATTTTCCCAAGAGTGCAGTGGTAGCGAATCAAATAGAGCTGTCCCCTGAAAAAAAACAAGAATCTTCTCTCTCTCTCAGGCCTATTTTCTACGACAGATATATAAGAGTCAGACAGACTATAGACAACATATGTTACTATGTATGAATATACCACTCACGTGCACACCCCTTCCAGTGACAACAGTTAGACACACAGACGTGGGAAAACTATAACAATACTTATGTAAATATTCTAGAACGAGCTGACCAACACGCTGATTAGTTCCAGAGAGATTTTATTTATCATCTATAAAATCTTCTCACAACACCAAAACAAAAAAAAAAATACATCAAGGAAAAACATATGCACATAGTCATACAATATCAAGAAAATGCTACAAGGGTGATAGCCCCGCTATGATCTTAACCCTAGGTTTAGCCCACAGCCCCGTTAGGATGACAGATGATGGCCCAAAGAGTTATAGATGCATGTGGTTAGGGTCTAATATTTTCCCCCCTTTGAAGGTATAGACTGACTTTGACAGCAGTATCTATTCTAACGTAACACGTTACTTAAGCAGCAAATCTCGCCTTAAAAAAACACATATAACAAATGAGGGTATTATACAACGAACCTCCTTCCGTCACTTTCACTCGATTCTTTCATCAGGGCCCTGATATACTTACAATCGGGTTGTGGTTTCGCCGGCTGGCGCAAATGTTGGACACTCACACTTTTTATCTGTTACTGTCGTTTACTGAAACAGATCCCAGCTCTGCAGATTTGTTTGTTGGTTTCATTAAAATAGATCTGGGGAGCGTCTGCTTCAGGCGATAGTTATTTCAGACTAAAGTTAATGTCACTTGACTCACGAGGTAAGAATTAGGCTTAAACGAGCACAAAATGTCAGAACACAAAGTTTCCCTTAATTAGGAAGATGACCGGTGGACAACCTCTCTCAAAAACAGAAAAATCTTGGTTCCCCACTCACTTGTCAACAATGTCGGAAAGTTTATGTCATAGATTGTAATTATTCTCGCCGCCAGGCAGAAAATTTACGTAGAGTTTATGGAAGAAATTAAGATCTGGTTCACAGGCCCAATATTGATCATTACAGTCTATGAAAACACCCGTTAGTGGGATATTAGTATTTCTGTCTAACTTGCACCATCAGATCAGTGTTACTTGGGAAACCCACGTGGTTCAAAATAAGGACTGTCTATTTCTTCACAATTATGAACTCTTATTAAATGCTGGTAAAGTTCGGGTCACCCCCAGTAATTCACTGTATAAAAAGAAAAGCACATATAAATCATTTACATATATGCACTCAATATAACTTACATTTTAAATAGCAAGCCGACCGCTTGACTTATATTTAAACTTCCGGTGAAATAAGTTATAAAATCAATCATCATGAATTCAGGAATATCTGCGTATTCCGTCACTATTCACTGATGTCGCATCTAGCATTTTATAAGTTTGATATAAAATATTCTCGACTGAATATTAGCCGTTAAATTAAATTCCTTATAGCTACTATTTTGTTAAGCTTAGAAATATTATTTATTCTGCTTTCCACTGTATGCGTCACTAGAAAATAATACAGACTTATAAATTATGCACTCAGTTCAAAAGAAACTAGTTAAAATGAAATGAGCGATTTAACGCTTTAAACACTTTAAACCCTACACACACAATACTAGATATATAATATTAATATACCTCAAGCACAGCACTACGATGTCACAACGAAACTAAGAGATATCACTTATAAATTTAAGTGTTCTAGAACGAAGTGCCCACGTCTACTGTAAAATGTAGAATGAGTGAAGTGAGTTACAAACTCGGGCCAATATCTTAAAATTAGACAAAGGGCCCCAACTCTTTCGCCAAGCGAAATTATCTCCCCTTCTCTAACACCATGTGTCAGCTTCCCTCATGTCGTAACAGCCATCAGTGCGATTACGCACCTGCGTTAACAAACTGACCGGGAAAAGCGCGTGTCAGTTGCAAATCTCAGACAACCGTCTACAACTGCGTCGTACAGATGCCGGGTTTGACACCTTAAGCTAGTGACAGGTGAAAAAATGGTAGACCAAAAGTCTGCTCTATGTCCAGCGAAACGAATTTTTCGCACATCCACGTCTCACCTGCGCGACTGACATCTGATGCAATAAGGTTACTAGTCAGTATGAGAAAGAAAACCGATGATGGGAAAGAAATATATCTTTCGCAACGAGTGATGCGAAAAAAATACAGGAAAAACAAGTACGGAAAGATAATAAAACAAAAGGGTTTGGGTGAGAGAATAGGAAGAAGATGTAGGTAATTTAATGATATAAAGACCTACGTGACAACTAGCTCCTCTAAATACTGAGACAATCACATCTGCAACACAGCAAAAGCTGATCCTTTTTTTAACACCTGTAAATATCTAATTTCGTCAGTGAAAAGTACATTCGGACATACCTTGCACCTGGACACCCACCGAGATTAAACTGGTAAAAGCTATTTAGCACTGATTGTCACTTTTCAAAAGATGCAGATTAAAATTTTAGTGAGCTGACCACACACTTCTTGTTAGTTTCTCTTTCTTCGAGGTTGGCCGAGTGGGCAACAAGGGTTTCGTTATCATGCACACCTGCTTTCGTAACAGACGGTTACGTTAGAATGTATGATCAGCGATGGTTACCTAAGCTCAGGGTTGTAGATGAAACTATGTCATGCTTAATGATCCTAGTAATTCAACCACTATGATACCTATATATCCTATCTCGTCCCGCCTTAATGCAGGTGTCTCTCAAATCCACAACTTTATTGTCACGAACATTACTACGCAATATTTGAATAACATAGTGCAGTTAAATACCAAGTATTTCCCCACACCCCCTTGACAAGTTTCTCGAACTCCTGGTACGCGCATCCCACGCTGAGTACCTCTGCTATAAGGTATATGAAAAACTGGGGCAAGCGAAGTTAGGGAGGAGCGGTTGGTAAGGGTTTTTTTTCAGGCTACGTTCTCCTTGTAAGAACTCATGTCAGGGCCCTGTATAATCAAAACACTATTGCATGTAAATGTTAGATTGAGTACTATTGTTGAATTTAGCTGGTCAAATCTTCAACCACCCACTTCTCACTGAATCACCCCCACCCCTGTGGCGTGAGGTTTTATTTGGCTGTAGGATCAGTATAGTACTGAAAATTACAGAAATAGAATTTCTGCAGAAAAATGGTGAAGTCCCAGTGTCTGAGAGAACTACTGGTATCACAAATTAGTTACGGCTGTGAATGTTCTGATCTCGAAACAATAGTAGAGAGGAGACCGACATAAAGTGCCACCTCCGCTGTGTAACTAACTGTGATATTAATAAACAAGGAAACAGATTTTACTTAACAATGATAAAATTGACAAGTCTTCAAATACAATTTCCCTATTATTTATTTAGTATATACACTATCTACTCTTGTGCTGAAGGGTGAATGTTGAAAAAAATGGAACGTAATGAATTTGTAAGTTTACATATGATTTACAAATATTTATATTTATATAGACAACAAGTTTTCCAATTATAGGAACAAAAATTATATCAGCTGTGCTGTTATTCAATTATAGTACAAGTATCAGCTGTGCTGTTAATTAAGGATATAACATTTATCAGCTATGCTGTTATTTTTGTCTCTTGCTGTGCTAATTCACTTTCTCATCACTGACAGTTTCTATGCTCACAATGCTGACAGAAATGGTACTAATGTGTACTCATCTCTCTAAGGTCTGTTCTTCTTTGTTTGGTTCACACAACATCGGCTGAGTATCGTTCCTTTAGCCCACTCAAGACTGAGGGGGACCAAAGATGTAGAGTCAGGACAACCTCTATGCTCCTGCGGAGTTCCAGGCAGCTGGATTGACGACCCACGATCTGTTTTTATGACACGAATAAAACCTGTGACAAAGAAAAATAGGGGCTAATTTTCTGTCATCAAGCCCATCTATTTCTAGTGTGGGTGAAATGAACGTGTCTCAGATGTCTGCATTGTAGGATGGATGACAACATGGCTCAGTATGATTTAGCAATAGCGAGACAAGACAGGTGTCTACTTGCAAAACCTTCTTTCTGATAAATTAATACATGGATACATTCAATAATATAAATTCAATACATGAATACATCCAATAAAGTCAATACATGAATATATCCGATAATATATATTCAATACATGAATACATCCAATAATATGTACACCTAGGTGTGGTACAACCATTTTCTTCCCCCTATAATATACCAGGCCCTCTCTGACAAGTGCTATACTAGCTGGTAACATATATCCTAACAATATTGTTATGTTCTTATGATAGGAGTATATGAGACGAGGACTGTTTGGTGATATATATCAGGTGGGAGTTATATGGGACAATAGATTGGAGTTAGATGAGACAATAGATTGAGTCCTAACAAGGACTGTTTTGGTTATATTTCAGTTGGTTTTATCTGAGATAACACTGAAGTTATAGGAGACAATAGATTGAGATATAGGAGACAATAGATTGAGTCCTAACAAGGACTGTTTTGGTTATATTGCAGTTGGTTTTATCTGAGATAATACTGAAGTTATAGAAGACAATAGGTTGAGTTATAGGAGACAATAGATTGAGATATAGGAGACAATAGATTGAGTCCTAACAAGGACTGTTTTGGTTATATTTCAGTTTGGAGTTATCTGAGACAATAGACTGAAGTTATTGGAGACAATAGATTGAAGTATGAGTCCTATTAGTCTTCGCCTATTCAATCATATTAGGAAATAAAATCATTATACCTAATTTCCCCAAGATACAATCAGTAAACTGATACGTTCATATTAAAACAATATATGTTATATATATATATATATATATATATATATATATATATATATATATATATATATATATATATATATATATATATATATATATATATATATATATATATATAGGTGTATCTGATGTAGGCCTATTTTCCTAAAGGTTATCGTAAATTTATATTTACCCTCCAAGATTTAAACAAGCCAGATTTTGACTCGACTAGTGAAGCAGGCTGCAGGTCAATGCCCTCAGGTAAGCAATAAATCGTGACAGCCTCTCTCCTCTTCAGTCGGTCGGTATCTCTGGCTTCGTGTTCGGTGATGTGTGATTATGCATAAAATCAGCCTGATTATATAGGTAGGTGAATGCTTAAGCAAAGCTTTTGGTTGGTTCCTGGCGGAGCAAGCTGATTGGTTTCCTCCGGTTTAGTCTCATGCTCTGTACAGCCTAATTTTATTCAGTTTCCATCCGCCATCTTGCGTGAACAAAATGGCCACGACCCACATCCGAAAAAAACAGGGCTTAAGTTTTTCCTGGCGTAACTTCAGGTAATTTATTCCGTCTCAGCCACTGTGCGTTGATTGGCTGGGGCAAATCTGTATCTCGACAGAGTGATTAACAAAGTAGTGGGTTACACTCGTTTCACGACAACCCCCCCCCCCCCCACCCCGGATCAATTTTCCCTTATCGCCATCTTGGATCCTTCTAACGCCCCAAGGGTGGCGGTACCGCCCACTTTGAGAATTACTGATTCAGAGCCAAGCGATACCAGCCTTCCTGACATCGTCACGTTCCTGTGATTTTAACTTTTGCCGTCATACTCGACAAAGGACAGGACGGCTTGGCATGAATATATTGTAGACCTTTGCTCCTCATGGATCTTAAGAATAATGATGATATCCTGCACTTCATAACTACAAAACATGGATTAAACATGTAAAGACAAGTAAATATTTACGAATTAATAAACAAGATTGCATTTTGAGAAATGATGAATAGCTTTTTTTTTTCTTTGCTACAGTTTGTGAACAATAGTTGTAACATACAAGTGAGTATATAATAACTAAAACAAGTGAGTATATAATAACTAAAACAAGTGAGTATATAATAACTAAAACAAGTGAGTATATAATAACTAAAACAAGTGAGTATATAATAACTAACATACAAGTGAGTATATAATAACTAACATACAAGTGAGTATATAATAACTAACATACAAGTGAGTATATAATAACTAAAACAAGTGAGTATATAATAACTAACATACAAGTGAGTATATAATAACTAACATACAAGTGAGTATATAATAACTAACATACAAGTGAGTATATAATAACTAAAACAAGTGAGTATATAATAACTAACATACAAGTGAGTATATAATAACTAAAACAAATGAGTATATAATAACTAACAAACAAGTGAGCATATAATAACTAACATACAAGTGAGTATATAATAACTAACATACAAGTGAGTATATAATAACTAACATACAAGTGAGTATATAATAACTAACATACAAGTGAGTATATAATAACTAAAAACAAGTGAGTATATAATAACTAACATACAAGTGAGTATATAATAACTAACATACAAGTGAGTATATAATAACTAACATACAAGTGAGTATATAATAACTAACATACAAGTGAGTATATAATAACTAACATACAAGTGAGTATATAATAACTAACAAACAAGTGAGTATATAATAACTAACATACAAGTGAGTATATAATAACTAACATACAAGTGAGTATATAATAACTAACATACAAGTGAGTATATAATAACTAACAAACAAGTGAGTATATAATAACTAACATACAAGTGAGTATATAATAACTAACATATAAGTGAGTATATAATAACTAACATACAAGTGAGTATATAATAACTAAAAAACAAGTGAGTATATAATAACTGACATACAAGTGAGTATATAATAACTAACATACAAGTGAGTATATAATAACTAACATACAAGTGAGTATATAATAACTAACATACAAGTGAGTATATAATAACTAACATACAAGTGAGTATATAATAACTAACATACAAGTGAGTATATAATAACTAATAAATATCATGTCAAAGTAATTTCTGAAAGAGAACCAGCTGCAGTGCTGTTTCTATGTTCCAGAAGGAGCGATAACGGAAGATGATCATGGCGATAACGGAAATGAAAGTCAAATATGGTTACCTTCTAAAACACAGAAGCGGAAGATCACAATATGTTAGATGACATGCAAGAGAAAAGATGCATGTCACCATAGACGACAAAATTAAAGACGAAGACTTCCGCTGATGATTAAATATAAAACAAAAAATGCTGTGCATCTATATAATATAAAAAAAGAGGTCCCAAGCTGTTTTCTTTCAAGCCTACCTTCAAACTTAAAATGAATTTATTCCTACGCACTGCCGCTCTAGAAAACTAAGAAGATAAATCTTTACAAATGACGGTTTTTAAAAGTAAGAAGTCCTTACAAATTGTAAGTTGTTAAGAAGTACACTGTTAGTAGTAATTGTGATTCTAAAAATAAAAAAAAAATAAAAACAAGTATTTAAATTATAGGCTACTAACGTTATTTTAAAAGACCATTGTTAATATTAAGGATATTTTTTAAAATTGTGAACAAAACAGACACATTTTCGTCATTTAGCCTGGCTTGGGAGCTTGTTTGCTATGACGTAATCCCCCAAAGGAACGCAAAATTGTTAGGTGCAGTTGTATGTACAGTACTTCCTAAAATCTTTTTACGTTGATTTTTGCACGACGCTTGGGCTTGATCCTTAATATAACTGAAAAACGAAAAAGGCCATTAACAGCGGGAATAGATAGCAAAATAACTGCTAACTTGGAGCCATCAAGAAGATACGCTCGCCATCTTAGTGCGTATACATCCCAACTGGGTTGGCCAGAAGCGGCCTTGACACTATGGCCACAATCACATTCAGAAATAATTTTGCATCATGCTCCCCAAACGTAATCGATACCTAATCTACAGCTACTGGTAATGTAAGTTTTTCTGCAGCAGTGTCGTGGTTGAGTTAGAGTGTAGAGTATTTGTCGAGTTGGACAATAGTAGTGAAATCGACAAGGGATAGTGGACTGACAGAGTTATAGATTACACATAGATAAAGTGTAATAGGAGGTGGACTTGAGACAAACCTGGAGCAGATTTATTAAGTTATCACTCTCTCCAAGCCCTCAACACACTTATACTGTCTAAGCACCTCCTGCTCTCACTCTTTTCTCTTATCATACATAGAGACTATAGTAAAGAGCAAAAAAAACAAGTTACTTTTGGATGGAAAGGTCGTGAACAGCGTATTAATAAAGGTGTAAACTTTATTAAATGAAGAAAAGCATGGAAATAATGCATCTCATCATAACATCATAAATGACATCAAAAAATCATCAGCAATGATCAATAATCATCAATAGTCATCAAAGTCATCAATAATCATCAAAGTCATCAATAGTCATCAAATACGCAAAATACACCAACAAACACACACACAGACCACCGACATGAACCTGTAGAACACAGAGAGATAAATAATCGAGTGGCAGTCCTTCCGTTTTCGGGGACCAGATGAAATAGTCCAGACAGTGTCTTATATGTAGATCCTTCGTGAGGGACTAAGCCTACAAAACTGTCATTGTTGGTACTAAACGTTGGTGACTCTCCCCTACTGGCGCGAGTTGGGCTGGAAGACTCTATTTACCTCCTGTTTACCAAAATGAATAAACTGCGTGTCAGTCCTTCCGCTTTCGGGGACCAGATGAAATAGTCCAGACAGTGTCTTATATGTAGATCCTTCGTGAGGGACTAAGCCTACAAAACTGTCCTTGTTGGTACTAAACGTTGGTGACTCTCCCCTACTGGCGCGAGTTGGGCTGGAAGACTCTATTTACCTCCTGTTTACCAAACTGAATAAACTGCGTGTCAGTCCTTCCGCTTTCGGGGACCAGATGAAATAGTCCAGACAGTGTCTTATATGTAGATCCTTCGTGAGGGACTAAGCCTACAAAACTGTCCTTGTTGGTACTAAACGTTGGTGACCCTCCCCTACTGGCGCGAGGTGGGCTGGGGGACGCTGTTTATCTCCTGCTGACCAACTGAATGAACTTAGCGACAGCCTGTCCGCTTTCGGGGACAAATGGAATAGCTCCAGTAAGTGGTTTTTTCGTATATATCCTCCATCGGTGATGGAATTAACCTGAATAAAATCACTGTATAGGCGCTATCGTTGGTGACTCCCCTTTTCGCGTGAGTGGGGCTGGAACTCTGTCTATCTTTGGCTGGCCGCTCCTAAGTGCGAGGTTCCACATAATTCAGAAATAAGCCATGGGACGAAGTCACTTGAGGACAACTGATCCCAAGGCGTGCTTATCCGGCGCTAGAATTGGCTTTAAATCCGGTTTTGGCTGGTTGACTGTGGCTTGGCTGAGTGCCCCGTTTAGGCATACAGAGACTGGTGAATTGAATTCTGCTCTAGACATGCAGGGCTGTTTTGAGATTTAGGAAGCCGCAATGCCCTGACTGGTAATCCAATAGGCGAGTAAATGACTAGAGAAAGGCCTTAACATTTTAGTTCTGTTAAAGTCTGCCTAATTCTCATGATGGTCCATCTCGGGCCAGGAATTTTCTACGAGTGTGTTTGACGTAGTAAAATTTCAAATCCTTATAGCTTACAAACCATTCTACCCGGGACACCTGCCTAGCCTGATTCTACAGATGTATCGGCGTAATGCGTAATACCGGGTAAGACAAAGGTTTCAGAAGCAACCACTTTGCGAAAATTCCCCCAGAGAGACAATCATAATATTATGCGAGCTCTTGCGTTCTAAGGGGCAAAACCCGGAGACTGATCTCGATTGTTATCTCCCACTGAAACAGATCAAACTCGTTACCCAGTCCTCAAAGGGTACCAGCCGCTCGTGATCAAACGTTTTAAAGCGACCAGAGAAATTCCCCTGGACGGACCAGGTGCGTGTATGTAATATTGCCGCTACGCTGACCGTTTCTGACCAGTGGGGGATTTCTACTGAAAGCCAGAACGTAACCAAACGCGGGTGGGGTTTGAACAGGTGAAAAATGAAAGATAGAAAAGAAGAATACCAATGTCTAGGAAAACAGAACATTAAAATGACAAAATAAATTATCTGTCTACGTGACAAGATACATTTGTCGTGGTTGAGTTAAAGTGTAGAGTATTTGTCGAGTTGGACAATAGTAGTGAAATCGACAAGGGATAGTGGACTGACAGAGTTATAGATTACACATAGATAAAGTGTAATAGGAGGTGGACTTGAGACAAACCTGGAGCAGATTTATTAAGTTATCACTCTCTCCAAGCCCTTAACACACTTATACTGTCTAAGCACCTCCTGCTCTCACTCTTTTCTCTTATCATACATAGAGACTATAGTAAAGAGCAAAAAAAAAAACAAGTTACTTTTGGATGGAAAGGTCGTGAACAGCGTATTAATAAAGGTGTAAACTTTATTAAATGAAGAAAAGCATGGAAATAATGCATCTCATCATAACATCATAAATGAACATTAAAATGGCAAAATAAATTATCTGTCTACGTGACAAGCAGTATGGTATTTATTTACGATTTCCCGCGTTATGAGCTATTTTGTACGAGACTAGAATAGCTTAGCATGGAATTGAAGCACCATTGAAAAGGTTGGCGTTTTCTCTTTCAATTCTTGTCATTTTCTAGAGAAAAACTCATATGGCTTGCTTGCTAAGTTACAAAAAGAAAGAAAAGTGTTAAGTTAAACTGAATAATAGGCCATTAGATATTAATTTATGCAAATAGAAGCGCTAACGGCTAACAGCAGAGTAGAAGATATTTACACATTCTACAGTTAACCCGAACTGATTCTGGGTTAAGTCCCATTGCAAATCTCTAGAGACTAATGTGCTACGGTAACTGGAGATTTCAATGTGCCAACTGGCATTTTTTTTTTTTTTTTATGTGAGTGGTGGATATGGCCTTGGAGAAAGGAATGAAAGAGGCAAAAGATCGATAGAGTGGACAAGAACACACGAAATGGTCATGGGCATGATCTAATTAAGATAGCACCATTAACACTGATTGACGTGGGCAAGTTCAGGGGACAATGTTCGTCAGCAAAGTAATGATATACTTGTATCCAGATAATTTAGAAAAGTATTTGATATAAACGTCTTCGGTAAGGCACCGTTTATTCAGCTTTCTTACGAAATGCATAGTAATCCTTAACACACGAATAATTGAAGTCTGCGTCTTTGTGTTCATTTTGTGGACTCGCTTTAAATGCCTTTTCCCCCATGATCGCGAAAAGAGATAATAAGAACATTCATGCATAATTTTTTTTTTCATTATGATAAGTTTGAGAACCACTGGAGACATGTCTAGTGCGTGCGTTGTAGATGGTGTTGTACACCATACATCTAGTGCGTGTGTTGTAGATGGTGTTGTACACCATACATCTAGTGCGTGTGTTGTAGATGGTGTTGTACACCATATATTAAGAAGTGAGTGTCATTACCATCATTATCTTTCTTTTTAATCCTCGTGAACCATGGAGCCACAGCTTCAGCTAAACCCTCTTGCAGGTAACCTGCAACAGAGTACTTACGTGCTTTTGCAACGATAGTTTCCGTAGCAATTTATTTATAAACTAAGATTGGCAACCACATTGACAACCTCACATTAGTCGATTCGTACGATGTGCTTGAGGGAACAGTGGCCCTATTAATTCTTTGTCACAACAAAAGACTCCCAGGATGCGTTCTACCATGAAAAAAAATGTATTAAGCTCATGTATTACAAGCAGTCCTCGACTTACGATAGGGTTCCGGTCCGACGACTCCGTCTTAAGTCGAAATGGTCGTAAGTCGAAGCCCCCCTTAAATGTATTGATTTATTACATATTTCAAAGTCCGTATTCCATCAAATCATCATTTGTTAAAGTCATACACCGTATAATAAATAAAAGGGTTTAAATAAAAGATGTTATGACATTACAATATGTTTTACTGTACTAACAAGCTTAACAAATGCTTTAGAAAATGTACCGTAAAACATGCAGGTACAAAATGTAGTACACAACATCCACAAACACAAATTAAGAATAATCTGTGGCAGTCTGTACACAAACATGCACACACAAATCAGTCATTTGAACAAGAAAGCCATTAGTGGATGCAGTCTTCCTTTTACTAGACATGATAGGGAAACATTACACACACTTATATAACACAAATGAACATTGAAGACTGATGCATGAAGTCTGAGGACATGATATATGTCCAATGAAAATTAATATTTATTATCAAATCCAGCCAATGTTTTTAAAGTTCAACGCAGTAGAACTCTTCTGTACTCTTCTGTGCGCATGTTTACATTATCCCAAGCCATAAATGCACTCTATAACATGAAATATAAAATGGCTTAGGTTCAAGATCTTGAATAGAAAAGAAAGATGTGAAAATTGTTCCCACTTTTTAATTTGTTAATTTAATTTTTTTGTGCCGTCGTAAGTTCGAGTCGTCGTAAACTGCGTACGTCATAAGTCGATGACTATCTGTAGTTTGTTTGCAAAGAAAAGAAACGAAACCAAAGTTCCTTCATTTTAATACTACTTTGTTGTTTAAAGAACTTAATTAGCTAATATCAAATTGGGACGAGACAGGGTATACAATAGTAATATACAGTAAAGTTATAGTCAGCCTGAGACGACAAAAAAATCGAAAGTGATGCGTAGAAATAAACATTTTTGTTTCAGTCAGCAAATACTGGGTTGTTTAATAGAACATAAAATATAAGAAAAACTGAATGTAATGGCTAATACATTTGGTTATTTTTCCAGCAGGTGATGTAGGGCAGTTTGAGATACAGTGCAACCAAAAACCATTTTTACCATGGAACACACAATAACAGCTACACAGAAATAAAAATGTTTACGCCACACTTCTGCAGCCACTGTCTTGGCCAAATCGGCTGTTGGAGTCACTGTACAAGTTGCAGGGTTGGTATAATGCCATCGAAGATGACTGGCAAAAAAAATACACTTCGTCAGAGACTTTGTGATTGTCGTACCAGGCTCTCTATGGTCGATGTAAAGATCTTCAAATATCATATCTAATGGCGTAGGTGATCATGTCACTCCACAACATCCTGTCTCCAGTACTGTTGAATTTGTTCTGCACCATGTCAAACCGTCCAGTCACTTCTCACTCTGTCGCCTCATTTCTAGTTTTCCTTCAACCTTTCCTGTGGTCATAATACATTCCAGCTCTGTAATTCTCAAAAATATGTTTTAAAATAAAGTGGGTTGCGACTAATGTGAATAAAAAGCGTCCGTCATGATGTGGCTTCTTTCATTACCTCCTCATTACCTATGTTTTTTTAGCTATCCATGGCATTCTCTATTTATTTATGTAAAACTACATCTCTGTGGTTTCCAGGACTTTTCCTGTCTGTTTACGAAATGTCCATGATTCATGTTTATTTTTAAACATTTTTATTTAATTTTAATGTGAACGTTGTTTGGACGTTTCAAATATTTGAGCCTTTGATTCACTAGGATTCAGATGACCAAAGAGGCTGATATTTTTCACATGACCATCTATTGCGCTACACTTTAAACCATCACAATTTGAAGGAACCTCCAGTGACCTGTCCCAGGCCCGCCATACAAAAATTAAAGCCGGAAAAAAGAATAGAATTTTCACAAGATTACAGTTTTAAAATTATCCCACAGCTTCGTGACGTTGTACACAAAATTGTGAACAGAATCACAGAACTTAGTGACGTACACAAAATTGTAAATAGGATCACGTAACTGTTCAATTTTTAGTACATTAGAAAGAAAATATAATTGTATGTCCTCAAAACATTTTTTTTCTCCTTTACTATAGTGCGTTTCAAAAAGGTCGGTCGACGATTGACTTCAAATATCGCCATATTCCTTGCACTGATAAACATGATTTTTTGCATGTAGTCTTATATTTTCAATGTCCCAAAGGTTTTATACAATTAAATGTTGTAGGTAGTGTGCTTTTCTTGCAACTGCTAATTCCTTTGATCTTTCTTAACGAAGTAATTATTTTGTTCTGTGTCACGAAGTGGTTTTAATTTTATAGAGTGTGCCTGAATGAAAGCAAGACCGTAGTATGAGAAAGTCTGAGAAGATAGAATTTAGATGGAAAATGACATGCCTGTGGACAGGTGAGACTATTGGCTCAAGAGATAGACCCAGGATTTGAATCTCCCCCTGCCGCTTCGTGACTAAAAAAAATGGCTATAGTCTCCCCACCTCTGACTGCCTTGAAACACAAGGAGATAAGGTGTATAATTACGACCACAAACACGACTATACAGGCAACATGGAGTAAGTATAGTAAAGAATAGAAGCTGATCCAGTAAATAATATATGTATATATTTATTTACATACAAGAAAAACATAAAATGGCATCATACGTCATCAAGTCAGTCGATAGCGTGCACTGTTGCACGGCCTGGAAAACAAGTAACAATTAAATTGAGAGACACGAGAGACAAAAAAAAAACCCCAAATCACATTCACTCTTTCTGTCACCCTGCTGAGGAACAATAAAAATGGTTAGTGATTTAAACCAAATCTAATTTGGTGGGGCTGTCAACTTTTAGCCTCCACTCTCTAACACTAATAAATTTCTACTGTCTTAGTCCTGGTGACTCTTCCTCAACGAACGGCTACACAGCTTTCTACTTGTTAGGCGATAGGCGCCTATAACTACACCACAAGAAATGCTAAAAAATAATACTAGGTTTTTCGAACGCAGACTCAGTGTCTATCCGTCAAATGGATACTGAACAGACCCTACTGGTCCTGTCTATTTTCTCCCTCCTTCTCTATCTTTCTCTCTTGATCTCAGTGTCTCTCTAACACTCGAGGGCTGATGATGCGGCGTCTCCGTTACTCTCTTCTCTTGATTTCTATCAGGACCTAGGTATGGTAACCCTGTCACCTGTTCCTGATTCTGGTGATGACGATGTTCGGATATCAAGCATGAGGGACTTGATTAACTGTAGACAAATCTTCTCTGCTGCTGAATAGCTTCCCTCTTTTAACCCGCTCCGGAGTTAGAGGAAAAAACCACAGCCTTGATTTCAGGCTGTACAAAATGAAACTAGTCTCCCGGCCACCTGCCGTTGCTAGAGACTATAATAGCGATGCTCTCGGCTGTATGATAAATAAACCTCGGTCCAGCTGAAGCATAGGGACTGCACTGCCAGAGACCATAGGGTAATTTTCTTTTGCTCCTGACGATACTCGAGTACACTGACCCTGAGATATGTCTTTTGCCGTGGATAATTTTATTTGACAAAATTATGCTCCCCACTGTTTCGCCGAGACTCGCTGCAATTAAAAGAAACAGCGACTCATGTACACCCACTCTAAAATCGCTTATCTCTAACATATACGATACATAAAATAATTCTATACACGTGTCTCGTCAATCTCACTCCTTCTTCTATTCCCCTTCTCTCGTTCTTCACATAATACATGAAATACTATTATCCCACGTGGCACTAAAATCACACTTATCCTCCCCTTCTCTCGTTCTTCTCACAATACATAAAATACCACTATCCCACGTGGCCTCTTCATCCCCCCTCCTTCTACTAAAATCTGCCAGGTAAAATAAACAATAGCCCAGACCCGTCTGACATGTTACATGGCCGTTACGCATGGCCGATCACGTGTTCAAACTTGACAAACATAGGGAAATCCTTTTACCCATTAACACAGGAGTTTCCCCGGCTTACTCCTATTTAAATTAAATCTCGCTATAGGAATAGTTTCCTCCCCTAAGCAGTATAATTCATTTACAACGTAAATCTGAACCCTCTGACAATATTTCTCACATTTTTAAGGCTCAGAAAAATTAACGAACACACCAGGGATTTCCCTATAAATTTACATTAGAAAATATACAGGAATAAATGGTGGTTTTACATAACATTCTACAAATATGGCACACGTGTTTCTCACAACTTCACACACTCCTATCTATTGCCAAAATCATAGAAAGAATAAGCACACTGTTGCATTACGTCGTTCTTCAAAAATATGATAATGGATGGCACTATCGTTTATTTTAAAACTGAAAAGTTAATCTTTACCTAAGGGCGAATTTCTGAAAAACCCACTAATAAGTAAAACGAAATTTCTGAAAAACCCACTAATAAGTAAAACGATTAATAAAATAGCTACATACCGATTATCGTTTGTTTTTCCCACGGTGGAGAACGATAATTACGACGTCCTACGGCCAGGCAAAAATTTTTCATAGAGACCGAATCCCCGTTTTCTGTCTCAATATATACAAGAGAAACCGCCCACGCGGATTTCCCTTCCTACGCAAATCCCGGACCAATGGGAGCGCTAGAAAAATTAATACTATCAACCCACGCAAACCCCGCGTGCTTCCGGCCGCGTGCTTCCGGCCTCGTCATATCGCGTGCCGGAAATGGCGATTATTTTCGTAAACAACGAAATTTACGGGAATCGCGAAAAATCAGAAGAAAGTAAAACTGATGCTAGAATAAAATAAACCTACCATCATAAACGAACCCATTTAATTTATCTACTCAAAAAAAATACCAAACACGATATATATTCAAATGAGAAGAAATAAAATGGTGAAAAAGCGTGCCCGAAAATAGCGATTTCCGTAAACAACGGAAAATCGCGTGATCAGAAGAAAATAAAACTGGTGAAAATTCAAAATAGAACCACAGAATCGGGCCTGTTAAAAGTCAGAATTACAGTGTAGCGTCACATTCTGGAAGAAAATAATTTACCGTAAATGAAGGAAGTTGCGTATTTTCGGCATAGGCGTCTATACAATTCGAATGTTAGAGGGGTTTGTTAACTGATTACTACGTGAGGTCCTTTTTTATTTCTTCGAAATATTTGAGAGAAAAATAACGCCTATTCGTTGTAAATGTTACTTTTTATACTAAAAAGTGAATGGATGCATGAAGAGGTGAAAGTACTGTGTATGTTAAAAATAGTAATGAAATCGCGGAGATAAAAAGGAAATGAATTGGTTTACATATACACATAGATGGAGGAGAAAACATATAAAACATATAAGGTATTTACACACTTATTCCGAGTCAGACGAGTCTAACATATTGATGACTATTCTCGGCTGAACGAACGACAGTCCATCTTTTTTCCAATAGTCATTTTCCTCTTTTTAGACATGGTCTTCACATTTACATCAATAATCTTTGTCTATCTGCGAGAGGGCGGCATATGTTAGTTCTTTCATATTGCATAGTTTGAAAGTTTTATTTTCAGCTGCCACCTGTCCTTTAACTTTTGCCCAAACGAGTTCAATTGGGTTTAAAATGTGAATGATAAGGTGGCAGTCTCAAACACGTATGACCATGATGTTGAATCAACTTGTCTATGTGAAAGATCTTGGTCTTTTGTGATTTCTTAACAAGGGACAGTAATTCAGGTTTCAGAAACCCCTCGTTAAATGGAATGTCTTCTTTTTTGAGTCAAAACTTAATAGCATCTTTTGTACTCGACGATGTCGGGATTTTGTCGTCTTCTGCCACAGCGTTGTGGTATGATGCGTTGTCCATTATCAGACAGGATTATCTGTCTAGGGACGGAAGAAGAGTATTTTCAATCCACTCTTTAAATATGTTACCGTTCATCTCGGTATGATAGTCCCGGTTGTCCGTATAATTGGAAGTGAAAATAAGTTCAGCATTTTTCACTAGCCCATTATGTCTGCTGCCTGCATGTGCCATTATCAGACGTTGTCCTTTTCCACTGGGTACACATCTTTTTAATCGTTCCATCTGATAACTGCCATTCCTTTTCACTTGTGTGGTGAGCATTGATCCAAGTTTCATCCACATACACAATATTATAATCTTTATTACGCATTTCCCGTACTTCACGTAAATATTTACTTCTCATAGATACTAAGTGCGGCTTCTCGCAGATGACGTTTCTTCCACTAGCGTACTTCCTAAACGTAAAGCCAATGCTTCTAACAGTTCTCCATAATGTTGATTTCGACACATCAATGTCATTGTGTGTTCTCAGCCGAATTTTCAGTTTTCTTAGTGTCACAGTTTCTTTGGAATTAAACATTCTACAAATCTCTCTTCTAATCACATCCCTGTCAAAACTATCTACTATCTACTACTTAAACCCAAAGCGTGTATAGTTCTCTTTTCAGGATTTGAGAGACTCCGATACAGTTTACCACGCTTAGCTTCTCTGCAGAAATATTTATACATCTTCATTGCCATTGTATGCAGTGTAAGGAACGTGACTTTCATACCCATTGTATTACAGACCTAGAATACCGCAAGATACGCCTATGCACTGTAATACACAATCAGTAGAACGGTAACTGAACACACCGGAAGGATCAATGTAAGGTGCAAAACAGTGCGGTAGTGAGCTGATACACCGGGAAAATCATTTGAAATGTGTTCAAGATGTTAAATCGAAATAGTTCACAAATATGAAGGGGTAAGCCCTCTCAATACATGGTTGGACTAGGAGGTGGTCGATTTTGTATACTTTAAATAAAGAAAATTTAAAACCATAAGTTTGTTAACGAGGAAAAAAATGTCCCCCTTGGGACATAGCGATCATTAGGTCATATGCAAAGTTGCAACAATTACGATCAAGTGATTGCAGAGATATTGAATATTAAACAGCGGCAAACATTGTGAAACGCAATATAGCTAAGAACTCAGGTAACAGATGTAAACATGTACGACATGGGGTACTAAGTGTGCTGATTGTGCGTAAAAGTAACCGGATAACACCTCAGTTTGTGCGGAAAAGTAACCGAATAACACCTCAGTTGCATTCATGTGCAAAGATGAATGCAAGTGTACACTTAGGTAAATAAAGAAGAGATGAAATCATTTATATAAATGTATTCTATCTCAACATATAAAGTGTAAAGATAAAGGTAGCCCCATTATAGAAACTGCCGTATGAGAGTCAAGTGTTGATACTTCACTGTACAAGATCCAGCTTTATTAGATCCCTTCCAAACTAATTTTGTCTTCCTTAACTCAAGAGCAGAGTCAGGTACCCATTTACAGTTCGGTAGACTGGAGCATGACGCTACCAGGTTTAAACCGAAACTCGGTAACTTTGCAGGCGCTCTCACTACGTTGTCAATCGGACGTTCGTATAACGTCTATCATTTAAAAAAAAAAAAAACACCTAAATTTCTCAACATTTTTGCCTGAATCAACAGATGTGTCAAGTTTTAAGTATTTCTAGCTTCTTTGTATCGTCTTAAGTTGTTGTTACGTCTACTATCACAGGCCGCTATCTTCCTGGCTATCAGTGTTTACAGTTGTGCACATATGTTGAATGCATGAATCCCGAACGGTGAACGTTTCCTGAATTGGCTGTGTGTGGTGTTCCAGGAAATGGGGCCTCCCAGATCTGGGCAGATGACGCTCACTGATGCAGCCACCACACTGCACTATTGGATGGACATGAGGTATAGCATACATATAGGCGTGAGGGGCAGGGAAGCAAACCTGTAAAAATTACTTGCTGAATTCGGATGTGCCGGGCCGAAAGGTGCAGATATCGCAGCCTAGCTGTAAACTACGACACAACGTACTTACGGCTCAAAACTAATGGCCAGCATTGTAAGAGCGAGAGATGGCTAAGAGCTGTCACGGGTTGCCTCCCCTTGCTCTGCAGTACTACTACAACAGTGGCCAAAACCTAGAGTATATAATGTGGGTCTTCAAAGTTGTCTACCTTCGCACAAGATTACTCTTGGCAGACTTGTAGATAGAAGGATAATTATGCTTCTACCTCGAGGGAGTATTCACAAGATATTTCAGAAGTCAAAAACAATGTTGAATGAGTCCTAGCACGTTAACTTTGTATCTGAACCGCTGCCTTTTGTGAAGATGGATATAAATGATTTTGCTCGTTCAAGCCACCAGCTGATTTAATTCAGTGAAATTCCTTTTATTAGCTCGATATATGTATGTATATATATATATATATATATATATATATATATATATATATACATATATATATATATATATATATATATATATATATATATATATATATATATATATATATATATAAATATATATATATATATATATATATATATATATATATATATATATATATTAATGAATATATACTAGAGTTTCTGGATCATACATATGCCTTTCTCTCTGTAATGATTAATTCAACTATGAATTTGTCAAAATCAACACATACAAATTTAATGCTCAGTTACTTTGAAACAAATGTAAATAAACAAGAAATGGCAATTATGAGAAATTATGGTTCATCATAGATCTCGGTTTGGGAGATAAAAATATAGTCTTTTGACTTGGCCTGCTAAACTTATAACTTAGCTTCCAAATTGCTGAAATGTTGGTGCTGCTGGTTCCGTCACTTCGTCTCTATGGCAAGGGCACGTCTCCAAAGGATTCTGGAGGTAGCCGCTTCCGGTCAAGGCAGGGATCTTCACCACCCGTTGGATGTAGGTTTCACGTTTCGATCTCAAGCTTCGAACCACAGACTAGTACAGCATGTAACGTGGGTAGAAGGTTAATGACGCTTCGACCACAAAGAAGAGTTCACAAGATATTCAGATAAGCGAAAACAATGCTGCATTTGAATGAGCACGTTAATTATAGAATCTGCCGACAACTTTTGTGAAGGATTAAGCAATGGTTTTGTTAGCTCGTTTAAGCCCCACCTCTGATTAACTCAGGAGAATTTTCATTATTCTGGTATAGCTCAGTTTAGAGTGTGTGTAGTAAATTGACTGAGACAAACATGCAGAAACTTTAAAATGATTCAATCAAAGATAAGTTTGTAAATTTACAAATAAAAACATTTAATAATCACTTTGAACAATCAGTTTGAAAATAATTTGAACAGTTATGTATCAAGAAAAAGTTATCATCACGGTCGTGATAGGAGGTAAATTGTTACAAGAAATTCAAGTGGCAGCATATACTGAACTTAGCTGCCAATGACGGTTCTGCTCCTTCTGATGGGTTGGTTCTTTTTACACTGCTCACACTCGTCGCTGATCAAGGTTGTCGGGTGTAGCTCGTTTCCAAGAAATGACAGGGAGAGTCTACAAAGTTGAACTTTCGTCTTAAAGCTCAGGCTACTGTTCCCTTCTTGTTCCAGAGATAGTACTTTCTACTGGTACCACCAATAACTATGGTAAAGAATAGAAATGAAACGCTCTTCTGCGTTTTGCGTTTTCCAACCCATGGTTATGGGTCCCTATCTTCCCATTCCACCATCCCATTTAACTCAGAATTTACCCTCGATGAGAATTAAATTTAATCCCTCGGGATAAAACTTTCTTTACATTTAAATTGAATAGCTTTTATAGTTACTTTACATTTAGATGAAAAGGTTAATAGTTCAGATAGAATATGTTTACATTTACATTGTTTGAAAAGTGTTCACTATTGAGACGGTATTGCCTCCCCTCCTTTGCAGTAGTGGTCCAACAGTGACCAAAACTCAAGAGTATCTATTATAGGCTTCAACGGAGTCTATCTTTACACAAGATTACTCATGGCAGAAATGTAGATAGAAGAGTAGTAAAGCTTCTATCACATGGGAGTCTTCATAAGATATTCAGATAAGCGAAAACAAAGCTGGCTGGCGCTAAGCACGTTAATTCTATAATCTGCCGACACTTTTATTAAGAATGTAGCAATGGTTTATTCTAGCTCGTTAAGCCCCCACCGCTGAGTTAATTAGTGGAATTATTATTATTATATATAAAGCTCTGTTTAGAGTGTGTGTTTAGTAACTTTGACTGAGACAAACATATAGTACATTTAAAAGGATTTAAAAGGATTGAGTGGAAGTTAAATTTGTAACATTACAAATAACAAAATTTAATAATCACTTTAAGTTTTAACAGTTGGAAAGTAATTTGAATATTTATGAAAAGGATTTCATCACTTGAATGGGATTTAACTGAATAAAGAAGGTCACTTTTGGCAGCGGATATTTTCATTTAGCTGCCAATGGTAGTTTCTTCTCCCGGTGGGTTAGTTCCTTTTCCTCTGATCGCGCTCGTCTCTGGTCAAAGTTCAGGCGACGCCCGTTCTCAGAACGTCAAGAAGTAACGGCTAAGTTGGTTCTGCGTCTGTCTATAAGACCCTTTTATGATGGCGTTTCGCAAAACTGCTTTGAAAATGTAAGTATTATACTTAGAATGTACATCATTTCTTTCATCTTTCCCTCCCTGCTCCATAGGGAACCTGGAACTACTTTATGCTTTTAATTCTCTTTTCGAAACTATTAATGAAGCAATCACAAGACCGTGCAGTGGTGGTTCATGAATCATTGTTCTAGATACTGAGGTTGCCAGTCCCAAATGACTTTGACATCCAATAGCGAGTTTCACACATTAAACTTCACATGGTAATATATACATATATATGTTAGTTCACATGTTAGTAATAAAATATGAAATGTAAATCACAACTTACGCCAATCCTGGCTACAGACTTGTTTGTTCAGATGAATAAAAGAGACGGATTGTTCTCTTACACGCGTCTGGGATGTCTTTAATTTTACAATAGATTTCCCCTTCTGACTCCGATTTTTTCAGTTTCCTAGACCCGATGTTCCTTATTAACATTTGAAAGAGATTTCCTGTGCTTTGTAAGTCTTATCTGGTTCTCCAATAAAAGGTCCGGTTAATAATTAGGAATTATGAATCTAGTCTTCACTCTGGCGAGGTCTGAGATTGTTTTGGCGAGCTTGAAAGTCACAGTGAGTTAAAACTGCGAAATGGTTAGGCTTTATTCCCCTCAATGTTGTTATGAATCTAATCAGAACGATCCAATCATTTCAAACATGTTGGGTGTGGCACTTTCTAAATATTTCCTATATGGAAAAATTTTACAAAAGGTCACGTCTTCCATATATGGTAATATGATGTCTTGCATACACTCTCACCAACACATTTGTAGACTCATATTGTCTAAATGTAATAAATCCATGATTACTTTTACACAAGTGACCGGAAGCGATTATATCACATTTTACTCCCCACCTGTGTCACACAGACAGTAATCTCGTTATCTGTCGTTGATTTAAGCCGATAGCGCTGACCGATGTACGTGTTAATCTGCCGCGCCTATAACCACAAATCTGGGTAGCGTCAAGCAAATGTAAAATAGCATATCAGTCGCTCCTTGCAAATGTGATATTTATCACCTACAGGGTGATTTGATTAAAATCAAATATCTGCTACTTAGCAGAGAATAACGAGAAAAGAAAGAAAGAGAAAAAGAAAAGTACGATAATTGACAGCACATAATAAAAATAAGTACCACAAATGTACCGATACTGCCGGGGAGAACCAAAGGTCGATAGAGGTCGTCCATGTCGTCACAACAATATAAATTGAATATGTTTTCATTTATGTTTACGCTGATTTGAACAGTTTCTTCTTCTTCCTCGTTCCTCCTGAAAAGGACGTTGGATGCGTTGTGTCTGTTTACGCCGCAGCTGTGATATTTGCACCTTTCGGTCGACACATCCGACTTCAGCACGGCATTTTTTGGGACCGGGTTTGCCTTCCCTCTGCGATCCCTACTCTCTCAGCCAGACTGCAGTGATGCAGCCTGTTTCCAGGACCACCACGTGGAGGTGGAGTAGGGTCTTGGTCAGCTCTGGTTCGCTGAACCGTTTGAAACTTCGTTTAATTTTAAAATGAATATTTTCACATAGACATTCACACTGGTTTTAAACTGTAAGTATTATACTTAGGATGTACATCATTTCTTTCATCTTTTCCTTCCTGCTCCATATGGAACTCAGTACTACTTTATGCTTTTTAGTTCTCTTTACAAAACTAGCAATATAGCAATCACCCGTCCTTGGCAGTGGTGGTTCATGAGCACTCACAAAAGCTGTCTCTTTACAACCTTAGCGGAGACGCACCCGTGATTTATCAGTGATTAAGCAGATTGCGCTGGCGCGATGTACGTGTTAATTTATGTTCTGATATCGGCCTCGCCTGCGATTAACTAACTTGGTTGTCAATAATGTTCTCTCAGCCGCTTCTGCAAATGTTTAGTATTATCATCCACCAGGAGTGTCAGATAAACAGACAAGACACAATATACTGAAAGTAGAGAAAGAATGTAGATACAAAATATCTGCTCCAGTGGACAGAGAAAGAGAAGGGTGCGACTCGGAAAAATCGCAATAAAATCAATACAAAAAAAGTACCGATTACTGTCGTAGTGAAACAGAGATTAGGAAGAAGAAGGGGTCGCCCCAATCCATTCTGTGACAACAAAATCACCATTCTTTTATTTAATGTAATGAAAACATTTTAACTGGACAGCAGCAAGTGTCTTGCGCCCAAACGAACAATTTTAAGCATACATACAATTCATTACAAATGATAATATATATATATGATGTCATCATCAGCCACTTCCTTTCTCCACTTGGAGTCCGAGATTACCTCCGCTTGTCGTTCTTACGTGAGAACTAGCATAAAGCATTCACCAGCGCTTGCTGTGGTGGTTCATGAATGTATCCTTTTCACATGCTTAGGTTGCCAGCTTCGTTTGAATCTTTAACACTCCTATCTAGTATAAACCAGTAAAATTCAAAGTATAAAAATGTGTACAACTCACATAAAAAATCAGAATCCTGACTCTATTTTTCTCCGTGGTAAGGTCCGAGCTGTCTACTTTGACGATTTCAGGAATGCAGTGCCGTATGTCAAACTTTTCCTAAATTATATCTTAAGTTCCGGGCCCACGCTTCCTGCAAGGCGTTCTGACAAATCTTCCAATCTCGTGGTTGTTTATTGTCGTCTCAAATGTCAGCCAATACATTCAAAGTTCATATTATGAAAACTTTTTCCTCATGCAGTATTCTGTATGACTCATGTGTTTGAAAATTTCAAATAGTTATCCTCCGTATATGGAGTTGCTACATCCGACAATTCTTGGTAATGTTACGTTACAACTTCTTACATTTGTCCTGTCGAATCGGAAGTAATTATGCAATCTTAGCAAACACTTCGTACCCGCATTTACTTGGAATCAATGTGGTACTATCACTATTTAGGGACTCAGTTAATCTCTCAGGGATTAGCGATACGCTTGTATGGCCCGGTCATGCTACGAAGCGTGAAACGTGAACAATGACAGTAGGGAAAAAAAGTGTACTAATCAAAGAATAATGCGCCTAATTCAGTACGCACAACAAATGTAGTTCAATACTGCCGGAGAGGAAAAGAGAGCTCACAAATTATGTCACAAGAGCGAACGCAAACTAACGTATACATGAATATCCTCATCATTATTATCCGCATGAAGCCACCACGCGATATTGTCCCCTTTCAGGATTTCTTTGCTAAAGCATTCATCAGCACTTGTTACTGTAGCAATTTGTATTACGTGATTGCTAAGCCCATGAACAACCTCGCATTAGTCGCCTGTTACGAGTTGCCTGAGGGAGTAGTAGCTGTATTATTTGTTCCTGCCTAGAGACACCCGGGAGATACACGGGCATACATCTATATATTAGTTTCACGTGTTTTTTTTGACTGATCAATTTTTAGCAACGTGAATTAATATTTGAATACTCGTATTACATGCTTCATTCGCAAAGATTGATCAAGAAATGCATGTCATCTTTCCTGTAGATTATGTCCATCAATCTGCAGACATTTCTTCAAACCACCACTCAAATTTCGTACGCGGCAAAAAAGATGATTTTTTTTAACTACGCGAGGTGAATACTTATCAGTCGTATCTTTTAATCGAAGATAAGAAATCCCCTCTTATTTATATAGACGAAATAAAAACATCCCTTTTCTCTAATATATTACATTTCAGATAAAATGCGTGGGGTTTCTTGTAGTTTTTATGTCTTTTGGGTGAGACAACGCTATTCCTAAAGTGATAAACGTATTTACCACTCTTCTGGAATGAAACGTGCTAAATTTAGCACTTTTAACATTTTCCAATAACACATATTCATAAAACAGAAAGAAAAAAGTTTAAGGCAAAGGGAAAAAAAACTCTCGAAATAACCGGGATAAAACAGTCAATATTGAAGAGATTTCTAAATAGAATAATGATAATAAATAATAAAAACAGACTGTAGGGGTTAGGGCACACTTTGTGACATGTAGTGCTACTGCACAAATCCCTTGGTGGACACATCAAGATAGTAGTAGAAGAAATGTTTAGATATTAGCGACTCATAAGAGGTCTCTAGTAAATTCAATGTCCAATGGTTCTTGAAAACTGAGAGTGGGTTGGACTTGATTTCTTGTAATTTTCACATATTTCACAAGGCAATAAAAGCTCCTCGTGAATTTTTTTTTTTTTTTCTGTTTTAGATCCTGCTGTCCGTTTTCTAAAAATTATTTATAAGATCAAGATATAAGTAGGATCCATATGTTGTTGCGGTCTGTCTCCAACTCCAATCTGGCTATAATCTGCGTAATTTATTCTCATCTTTGTCTTTTCTCTGTGTATTTTCATATCCAGTTGTGTGACGCCTCATCGAATATTCTCATTCTATCGCACATCTTGTTACCATTATTTAATATAAGTTCCAGGTCATCGTCAATATCTTGATCGTCGAGCTGTTTTACCCAATAGTCGTAGGAAGGGTACTGGTGGCAAGAGACATCACTGCCGACTCTGGTTCCTCTCTCAAATAATTGTGTATATTGTCCTTTGTGGTGGGTTTTGATGTTATGAAATGATGTTGATATTTTTCCTTAATGTACTGAATGAGGCCAGCTGTGAAGGTTCCTGATTCTAGCAAATTTAGGGTGAGTTATCAGGATACCTTTCTGCTACCACCTTATGGCCTCAAGCAGACTTATTCTTGACTAGTATGAAAGATAGCTGCGTCTAATGTCTAGGGATATGCAAGTGTGGTGTGATGGTACTTTAACAATAATACACAGCCGTACGAACAAGTATTAAAGGTCTAAGATTAAAGGAAGTAACACCTCGGATAACTTTGTACAATTAATAATTTTCTGTATGATTTATTTGGTCCCGAACCTAGTATTCTTCTGGTCAGGACTTTAAAAATGAAAAGAATTCAAGGTATATACAAAAATATAAAATTTAGACCCACAGGGACAAGTGTCCAAACAAATACTGTTAAATTAAACTAATAGTGTTACTAAAATCTGTCTATTTCTGGTTTCTAACACTGGATGGCTGTTTGGGATTTTTTTTTAAAATCACTCCCAGTCTCTTTACAAACTAATGTCATTGTTCATTTCAGTATGGAAATATTTTATTTCTTGGATACAAGGTATGTTGCTCTTATAGCTGATGTACTGTTGGGGTACCAGATATTTCACTTATCTGGCCCACTGTAACTGTTTGACTTCTTTCGGCCGAATGACCACTGCTCCAAAGGTAATAGGGGGAAACTGGCGACCACTATCACTACTGGCCTCCAAAACTTTTCAACAGCTTTCACATAGAGCTCTGGCACCTGACTAGTGCCAGATAAGACCCTGTAATAATGAAACAATGTCTCCTGGGTGATATCTTATTTAGACTGTGTTATATATACAAAAGAGCATACATAAGAAATGAGACCCAAAGATGCAGCAATAGAGAATGCAGTCAGCGACCCATAGCTTGACTGCTTGCATCAGGGTCAGCGAACCAGAGCTGACCAAGACCCTACTCCACCTCCATGTGGTGGTCCTGGAAACAGACTGCATCACTGCAGTCTGGCTGAGAGAGTAGGGATCGCAGAGGGAAGGCAAACCCGGTCCCATAAAATGCCGTGCTAAAGTCGGATGTGTCGACTGAAAGGTGCAGATATCACAGCTCCGGCGTAAACAGACACAACGCAACCAGCGTCCTTTTCAGGACGAACGAGGAAGAAGAAGATACATAAGAAATAAAGAGCTGGGTCATATCTCATGGACCCATCCAGCACATCCCTTCCACAGTGTACTAGTGTATTTCACATGTCTCTCCTACAAAGGCGGCACTGCATCTGCAATAATCTTATTAATCTTTCTTTTCTACCATACAATGGGATAGGTGAGCTGTGTCCCTCTGGTCACCTAAGAAAACATTTTATTTCACAAGACATGTGCATTTACAAAACTGGCAATGTGTTTCATCTTAATTCCCCTTCAAGCCCTGCATAAATCAGCTTTGGACCTGATTACTTAGTCGTGATGGCAGCATCTCTCACTCACATTTTTTTTTAAACAAAATATATATGAATAATGTCGGTCTTACCTGAATTCAATGAAAAAAATACAGGTACGTTGAATAATAGCAGATTCCAGATGTACTGCTGGCTGGACTGTGATGCCTATACTTTCATATATCTTTGCTTTTATAAGGCTAATCACTTTTCACAAAATTCACAACGTCCTGATCTCGGGACTATCTTCTACAAATGGCGTCAAGCCGTTGAATTTTCTTAATAATATAAAAGGCTTTGGCCAATAAACGAATGACAATTTTGAAATTTGACATTAAAAGCAAAACATACTTGATTTTTGGACACTTCCAAGTTTTTTCCTCTCTCATTCTTAGATCTCTACTGCTAAATATATTTTGTGTTAAGCCATCCCATAATTTTTCTCCCCCTTTTCTGCCCCGTTCTACAACAGACTACTTGTAACCTTTTCCTGCCTTTTTCAAGGACGCGTCAAAAAAGTCACCGTTAGTGCAAGTCCAAACGAGCATGTGTTGGTCTGTCTGTACGAACAAATACCGTCTTTTGTCTATAACTTTATTTCTATCTGTCGGATTTTTGATTCGAAAGCATATTATCCATCAGAACAAGACCCGCTCTAAGATTAGCTAACTTTTATGATCATAAACCTAGTAATAAAGAATTCAATATATTTTCCATTTTGGTGTTCGTTGTTTTCTAAGTTTCCACTACTTGAATGTTATAAAAATTGCCTCAGATCTTCCTTTTTCCCGATAGGAAGTAATTATGCGTGTGTGTATATATATATATATTTTCCACAGTGTCTGTGGTTAGAAATGTATTGGGCTAGCGGGGTATTTTTTTTTAATTTTCAAACTTGCGACATCGTTTTCGACACAAGCTAACGGCATGTCTCGCACTGTTGGCCCGAGGAGCTAATTCAAACCGCTAACACTTGACAAGCCGGCAGCAGGTGTCCGCTCTCTCAATCTTATGCGTTTGTGTGTTTTATTCTTTCTATCTTTCCTAGAACCCTACGCTAGTAGAATTTTCAAATTTTTATCGTTAACCCTTGACGGGCGCGTTATAAATGCTAATACTACCAATGCGTTTACTGGCGCAGGAAAGAAGACGCGTTACAACTTTATTAATTTTATTTCTACTTCTATTATTTTGACTTTAATATATAATTAATTAATGATTTTATCGTTGCATCAATGTACTTCACCACATCCTTCATGAAGAATTTCGCATGTTAATTAATGGCTTATTTTTTGGTAACTTCCGACTGACAGAATGGTTAGAGCACTGGTCTCTCGCGCCAAAGGTGCCTCATTCAAATCACGGTACCGACACGATCCAGTCTACCCAGCTGTAAATGGTTACCTATTCTTTAAGTTAGGGAAGGAAAAGTCAGCGAGGAAAGGAGCGCGTCACCCCACCTCTCTGTGCTGGACCTAGTATGGTGATGTCTCTAACACTTCACTCCCCTACGGCAGTACCTACCTTTACCTTTTACTTTTTATCAGTATTTTAACCAGCCTACATTCTTTTGTTGATATAATTATATGAACGTGGTCACTGAATTAGCGGCACCACTCAAGGTGTCTACGACTCTGAAAAGATTAAGAAAAATCGAGTAGGGCAGAATATATAAGAAGACGAAGAGAACAACCTGGACTTTTATAAACCGTGAAAATACGTAGCCCACAGCCGTAACACACCAGAGCTGTGAAGAGTGATAATCTACAGAGCGGGGTAAGACAAATTTGGAACGCCGTTGTTAGAAACATTTGCATGAATGAACTAATTACATGTGACGGGCTCTGATACTATCTATCACGTAAGGTTAGATCTTCTGAGCAACACATCCGCTGTAGAATTTGGGAGCGTATCAAGTGGAAAATTCGTTCCACGTTGCAAGATGAATGCGCGGGGAAACGCAAGACGCTTTGAGAAAATTGCTTTTATTAACGTTCTGTTTGTTTGTTTATCAGGTCAAAGTTGTTAGGACTAGTTAGGTCTTCACGTGACCTTGTCTGTTATTTGATAGGTTAGTGTTAACGGAGGTTATACCACTTTTCAGAAGTCGGACTGAGACCGAGAGCCAAACAAAATGCAGGAGAAAGTAGACACTGAAACACTCGAGAGAAATGTATCACTAGAGTCCTTAACCCAATAAATAAACAAACAACACACAAAGGTAGTTATCAGGCACTCAGTGAGAAAATAAAGAAGTAGAAGACCAGACAACAGAAAAACAACAGAAGTGATAGGCTTACCAGGATCGAACCAGGACCTTCCGAACGGCACCCAACCGCCTAGCCACGGTAGCGAATCGCCACTTATCCACTCTGCCAGCTCCGCATTACAAAAATAATGCTTCACTGACAGAGGTCTAGCGCGAGAGTCCTTAACCCAGTGTTTCTCAACAGTTTTACTGTAGCGGTACCAATAACTTAAGTTTTCATAACCAGTGGAACCCCTACCTATGAAAATGCCGTTCCTTGGATTGAATTTTAGACATGTATTTAAAAAAAAAAAAAAAAAAAACAGACACAGATATAGTCTCGGTATAAACGCACATTGTTAACACGTGACGGTTAAGAATCGTTAAAATAGCAACAGACTGTAATTTATACTAAACATAAATCTTGAAATAACTCTGCGACATAAATCACTTTGATGTTAGTGTCAGTGGACCACGAAGTAAGAAGGAGATGCTGGCGTTGGATAGAACAACTCTAAAGAAACATGTTAATAGCACTACATGTCAGTCATTGTTCTGGAGTTCGCAAGGTAAGAAAGGTAAAGGAGACCCCAAAAAGCACATGGAGGTAAGAACCGATCTCAGACAGTGATAGACATTTCAAGAATGGTAAAGAACATGTAGGGATTCTTTGGATTCGCTAAGTCCTATACTCCTTAGGGAACTAAAGCGTGATGCATGATTTAATATTAGTGAGGCCTATCCAACCACTTTAAAATGACTGCTAAAAGCTGTCTTCTTGTCTGATAATGAATGCATCAGTTAAGAAAAAATAAATTTAAAAAACCCCTTCCTAAAAACACAAAGCAACTTAGATACTTCTAGAAAAGAGAATAATTCTGCTGAGAAGTTAGTAGGCAAAATGAACTGCTTACACGTGAACTACAGAAAGGGCCAATATTCCAGATATTTTTGGCAAGCGATGCTTATTTTTTCGGCATAGAGATCGCCTTTCCGTCCCAGTATTTTCTAAATAAACTCACATACAAATTGTGCCAACTAATCACGAATTTGGGAGTGCACGGAAATTAATCAAATTAATCGCTGGACCAAAATCTCCTCATTATTTTACACTTAAAAAGAAACACATTTTTCAAGAGATCTCACGGAACCCCTCACTACGCCTCGCAAAATACTGGTTGGGAATCGCTGCAGAAACCACCTCCACAATAGAACATAATTCATTTAATGCAGGCTTCCTGCAAGGGGACAAGCTACAGCTGTGGCTCTATGCTTCATAGGGAACAACTAATGATAAAGAAGAAGGGTCCAGTAAAGATTATGCTGGTTGCGTCATATAGAAACTTCGTCTGGATGAGTCATAGAGTTCAGGTCACACAATATTCAAATCCTTGAGCTTATGCAGAGCTCAGTTATTCCTACTATTTATCCATTTCAGCCCCTTCTTTGAACTATGTAAACGTATCTGGATCACATATGCATACAAGTTTATTTTTCCTTTCATTACAGACATTCAAACTAATCTCAACCAAGAATCGACTGTCGTGAAAATTATGTGGATTTTGAGCACTCACTGACTGTTTTCATGAGATCGAACTCTCAAGTACCGCGCGTGCATCTGCTGATTTGTCTCCCCGTATTTCCTGGCAATATTTGGTGAAAGCTAAGATGTCTTTACAACGATCATTGGGCTTCTCGTGCCCGGAGTCCATAGAGACCAGAGAAACTCCTCAGGAAATGAGCCCGTTGTATGCGTACTCAAGTCCAGAACAAATTTGGTCCAGGCCGCACGTGTTTGCCCGTCTTGTTCTGTCCGGGCAAGTGTGAGCTAGTTGCCCCCGAGGAGAAGAACGTAGCCGGGGTGGTGCTCACGCCTGAGGGCAAGGAGGGGACGTATTAATCACTGAGATGAGGTTTCGAACTCCAGAGTGTAGGCTTTATCACGATCAAGGGCGCATGTGTGATTGTATCGGATTGAAAGATAAACAAACTGCGTGCATAATACTACCCCCTGTTAAAACTAATCATTACTAAGTTATGTTTGCCCTAGTCACTCTTGTTACAGAATGATGTCTGTCTATATTTGTCCGTATCATAAATTGACTTCCATCACGTAGTTCATATACACATGGTCGTGTGTACACTTGTTTCTCGAGGCAAATATATTGGGTTAGAAAGGAGGTAGTGTCACGCTGTAATCCACCCAGCTGTAAATGGGTAACTGACTCCATTCTTGAGTTAGGTAAGACAAAAGCAGTGAGGCAGGACAATAATCAACCACACTCATTTAACCGAGACTTAGTGTAATGAAGTTTACCTGGTCACCGTACCAAGGATATTTTCTACAGAAAACTGGCAGATGGCAAAAGAAAGCCAGGGGACCTGAGCTGAGGTTCAGAGATGTATGCAAGAGAGACATGAAGGCACTGGACATAAATCCAGTAACATGGGGGGGGGGGGGGGGGCATGAAGCTGCCGGTCGCACCAAGTGACGATGCTCCCTACGGCGCTACCTCACAAGCTCTCACAACAAGCAGAAGAGAAAAGAAGCCGCCGAAAGGAATACTAGGCCAAAAAAAAGTAGCTGAGAGCTATAACCTCAGGGGCGCATTCCCATAGTCAGTTATGATTGAAGGAGATTACTACCACAGTCACCACACCTCACAAAGCTGGACCTAGTAAATTTAAGTTTCTAACACTTCACTTTAGGAATATGGAGCTAACCACTCTAGATGACCTACATGCAGAAACCTGTTTTAAAACACTTCGCGGTAACTTTGCCGCGAGAGGTAATCGATCTAATCCCTCTGCCAGTCGGGCGCTCTCAAACGACTTTACATATACTTTAATATTATTCTTTCAGTTCTCATTAGCTTCACTCAGATTTGTAAGCTAGCTTCTCATTTGGGCAGCAGCAAGCAGCCACCTCTGTGGGCTCGGGAAAAGTCTCGCATTATAAATATAGAAACGGTAGTCCCATTGCCGACTGTGCTGTAGGGAAGTCAAGTTGTAGAGACTACATCTATTCTAGATCCCCGCTTTATGAGGTGGGGATGACTAGTTCCCTTCTTCCCTGCCTTTGGCATCCCTGACTCAAGAGCAGAGTCAGGCACCCATTTTACAGCAGGGTAAACTGGAGCGAAGGAAACCTAATTTAGAACCCCATCCCTTTGATACGAGATGTAGAGTTTTAAACACTCTGCCACTCGGACGCTCAAAAATATATAGCTTTCGCATTATGACAACAGACAGCGTTGCCATTAAGGCGGCCGGAAGCAGTTTCATTTTGGTTTGCAGAAAATGCGTTGTAATGGCAACTACTAGCTTTCTCATTCTCATTAGTCCAGCCAACGTCCTCATTAACACTGACACATTCACAAACACAGCTCTGTAAAAGTTCTGGGTCAAGAGAACACAAGCTGGACACGCCCTTTGGGGAACACAAGAACAATCTCGGTTATGTTTTCAATTTAGCTGAGGCATAGCCACTTCACGTACGCAAGGGTCGATGCAGTTTCCATGCGATGAAACGGAAGCTGAGGGCTAAGGTCACTCTCGGAGTCTCTCGAGTGCCAGGAGAAACGACGGCTCAGACTTTTAAATCAAAAAGTTCGTGTTCGCCAACTCTGGTGTTGACTTTAATAGCTCGTTATAGAAAAATCAAATCTCGTGGATCTTTTCTTCCTAGCGCTCTGAGACAAGAAACATGTGAAAGAACCAAGTGGAGCTGACATATTCGACATGCAATACATTACACTTTGTCAATCAAATCTTTGATTGTGACGAGGGTTCATTTGCAAGCCGTTTTTACAGGCATATATTTAGATATCATTAACGCGACTTCCGCGCTTGCGACAATAACTCTTAATTCTTTGTATGAAAGATTGACAGTGAAAAAAAGGTACACATGATCGTATGTATGAAATCACGGGCAGAGGTCAAGTAGTATCTGTCAATCAATACAAGAAAGAGAAACATACATGATACAATTTCTTGTTATATGCGCCAATGAAATGCGTGTTCAGAATAATTATTCATAAGTTTCGCTCTCATTTCACCCATGCCTAATGGTTTGCGTGTCTGTCAGTCTGTTTATCATTCTGTTTGTTTATTATTTTTTATTTGCATTTAGGGTTAGCATACGTCCTCTTTTTCCCGGACATGTCGTCCTCTTTTCTCTCTCTCTCTCTCTCTCTCTTTTTTTGGGGGCGTTAAAATGACCAAGTGGGGTATTCGTTTTTAATGCTGAAAAATGTCCGGAGTTTTGTCAAGATGAATACTGTATAAATATATATATAATATATATATATATATATATATATATATATATATATATATATATATATATATATATATATATATATATATATATATATATATATATATATATATATATATATATATATATATATATATATATATATATATATATATATATATATATATATATATATATATATATATATATATATATATATATATATATATATATATATATATATCACAGGACGAAAAAAAGGAATGTGGGAGTTCTTTAATAATTGATTAACGGCGCACTAGTCCTACGGATAAAACGTTAGACAATCTTGCCGGGAATCAGTTCACAGAGCGGAAAATATTTAAGTTGATATGACTGGTGATGAACTTACTGCTTGCACGGAAAAAAAAGAGATTATTCACGTTTTCATCAGCCAGTGCAAAAGCAATATGGAAAAAAAACTGGTTAAAGCACTGTCCGAAGAATCGGAAACAACGCTGAAAAGCAGGCTGGAAATTCTGACGAATGTGTGATTACTGCTCTACCTCCTTTATATAGCTTTATTTTAAAAAAAAAGGGAACCCGTTACACGCCCATTCAGGCATATTGGGAATATGGTGTTAGGCCCATATTATCTTGAGCATCGGCACACTAGGGGTGATGTGGTCGGCATCACGCCGGCCGCCTTAACCTTCCCAGAGTTGCTTTGGTACCCATTTGGGGCTGGGTCGACCCAGGAGCCGTTTGTGGCTTAAAAAATTCCCACCTCATCTGGGGATCGAACCATAGACCACTGCGCTAGGAAGCCAGTGCACTAACCACCGTTCTTTATTCCTAGCAGACCTGATCACAAGGGCGTCCAGCGGTCTTTTCTTCATTTACTAGGGGGTTAATGTTGTCTTTTCTTGGCTTGTGCGTCACCAATTTCATTTGTGAGCAAGGACTTGCCAACGATACATGAGAAACATTTAAACTGGACTTACCAAACCCAGCAATATTTATTTCTTTTTTATCAGCCCACTGAGGTATACAAAATAACACTTATACTCCCGTCTCCGGACAGTCGTATTCAGCGGATTTATCCAGAAAGTTACGCTGTTTCAGAATCGGCACTCTCCCATCGAGTCAGCCGATAGGATTTACCATCATTTATAAATTGTAACATTTTAGCAACCAGATGTTTCCCAATACTGGAAGTATTTACCTCCTTTTTAACTGTGAACCTCAAGAGCACGTTTTGTTACACTAACTATTCGCGGTGACATTTTGTTCATCCAGGGAAAATTAAAACACCAGATTCGGCTTTCACCTCGCTAGTCTTGACTTGTTAGAGGATGGACTGGGGCCAATTTGGGAAATAAAACCTGGCAATTTTATATTCAGGATAAATGTATTTCCAAGGGATATCACCAAGAGTAGGTAAGCGTGATTGTGTGACCACTGTATGACAGAGAGAGTGAATATTTTTCTTTGTTACAGGAACTTTACTAACATTGGATTTTGCTTAAACTTGTTTACTTTATTGGGTAGCATATAGTAGGAACTTGTTTCTGTACTGTCTATTCTGTAACATAGTGCTAACCTTTGACCTTTGAGTTATTAACTCTTTGGGTTCTTTTATCCATAGGGGGAGGACACATTTATTCTGTTATTTTCATACGTATGTAAATCTGATTTTATTTGATCTTTCTTTAGATGTTTGATGTTGTCAAGTTTAAATGATAATAAACAACAAAAGAAACTTAACTTTGTGTGTTGGTCAGACCCATACCCAATTAACCGTAGTTTTTCACGTTTGTGTGTCTTGTTGTCACATAGCTGTGTGTGTGTGTGTAGTTAAACTTATATTTATATGTATGAGGAGGGCAAGGTTGTCTTGTACTAAAATTATAGTCGTATAGATAGGCTGGAATAGAGAAACTTACTCATTCCAGAGACATACCTTCTCCTTAAGCTATTCACCCTTGAAATCTATTTCTCGCACCTTTTTCTCACGTACTTATCAACATCCACTCTACTCAAACGGGACAAAAATAACTCACAACCTATCGGTACAACACTCACCCCCAATCCATTCCAAGGCTGTGATATACAAATATTAACAAAGGGGGGAAACCTGAGGCCCCTGAGTGGTAATTAATTAACGAAATCTGGTTAATGGTAGCCACTTGTAAGAAAGAACAATAAGAAAGAAAATAAATAATAAAGACAGACAGACAGAAAGATAGAAATGGTTACAGACAGACAGAAACATAACACCAGACAACAGAAAAGTAACAAGTGATAAGCACTCCGGGCCTATAACTTCTGCTCTTCTTTTCTTTTCCCTCCATGCAGCGACCACAGCAGTAAGCAATCTTCAAAGCATTCACATTCTCCTACAGCTGCGATTTCTGTATCAAATTGTTCTACGTGATGAGGTTGTCAGTCCCATGCGCAACCTCGTATAAGTCACCCCTTGGGAAATACCTGATAGGGCAGTGGTCATATTTCTTTCATTGTCTCCTAAGAGAATATCATGAGAAACGTAAGAGATGACCAAGAACACACAGAGTTTGACTCATTTAACATCGGCGGGTACCAGATCCCGGAAATCAGATATGCTGACGACACAGTCCTCCTATCGACCAACCCAGAAGGACTTGAACAATTAATTCTGTCCACCAAAAAACACAGCGAGGCCCAGAATCTATACCTAAACACCAAGAAGACCAAAGTATTGACAACAGACAAAGTAAAGACCAAACCAGAAATTGAAATTGATAACGAAGAACTGGAAAGTGTTAATGAATTCGAATACTTAGGATCAATCATCAACAACTCTGGCGACTGTGCAGTAGACATTAAAAGAAGACTTGCAATTGCTTCACATAAACTAATACAGATGAAAAACCTATGGCAAGGCACAAGCAAAGAAACAAAGTTACAACTGATCAGAGCATGTATATTCCCAGTAGCAACATACGGCTGCGAGACTTGGACACTCAATAAAACAGTTGCAAAAAAGATTACATCATTCGAAATGAAATGCTACAGAAGGATGTTGAGAATACCCTGGACAGAAAAAAAGACCAACAGAGAAGTACTGCACTCACTAACCGTACAGGAACATTGGCTCCTAAATACCATCGCAATAAGGAAGCTGAAATTTTTCGGTCATATAAAAAGACATAATAGTCTGGAAAAAACAGTGATGGAAGGCATGGTCCCTGGAAAAAGGGGAAGGGGTCGACCTAGACGACGGTGGACCCAGGACATCACAGCGAATCTGAACTTGTCTTTGGCTGATGCAGGTCGACTTGCCCAGAATCGTGATGCGTTCAGAGCAGCTGTAATGGAGACAACGTTCTGGAAAGAATACGTCACATGATGATGATAATGATGTCTCCTAAGAGATCTGCGGAAACTACACGGTACATCACTTTTGTTCCTTGTCTGCCATCTTGGGTCCTTCTTTCTTTCTTACACGTGTCTACTATTTACCTACTTGCGTTAATTACAGTACATACTATCATATACAAAAACACATGATGGCTCGAATGATGTAAGAGTAATACATTGTGTTAATTTTTTGTTTTTGTTTCTGTGGGACAGGTTTGGCGCCTTTGAGCCTTGGTGCCCCGATATCACAATCCATTACTGTTACTCTGTATCTCAGTTCTAATTCTAGACTGTATTCTTCTTCTTCTTCGTTCACCCTCAGATGTCAACTTGAATAAGTTCAAAGAAAGCAGTGGTCAGCCTAAGGCTGTTGATATCTCCATAGATTTTCTCCAGGGATGGTACTGGTTATGGCCATATGCGTTTTCTCTGTTCCTCATATGTTGGGCACCTTTGAAGCAGATGTTCGGCAATCATTTTATCTGTGCCACAGTCACACTCATCAGTAGTTCCTATCTGTAATTTGTTGAATAGATGATATCTCAGTCTGTTATGACCCGTGCAAAGTCTGAAGATTACCACTTGTTCACTTCTGCTCAGCTGGTAATATGGATCATTTTTTGATGGCTTGGATGCTCTGCTTCCCACTTGTGCCTGTATCTGAGTGTGACGGATAGGATGAAATTCAGCTGTCCCTGAATTGACGGATGATGATAAGAGTAGCCTTGAATAGCATCGAGGCCCCTGAATTTGTGTGTAGTTAAATCGCAACGTGTTTTCCCATGTGGAATTCTACCACGCGTGCTGATTAGTATGCACTATCCAACGTGGATTTTTCCCCACGTGGGCTAATTAATATGTAAACAGTTACCATGCGAGGATCCAGGAGTTTCGTTTTGTCTAAGGTTTAGTTAGCCACACCTACTGCCTATCTCTAGAGCGATGAAAATCAAGCATTTCCCTACCTTCTTCTGTCCTCCCGTCTAGAAGGCGTTGCCAGAGAATCGGCAAGCGGTCAGTTGATCAAAGACTGTGGTGGTCCCAGAAATAACACATAAGGAAGGGAAACCCGAGGCCTGTAAACAGTAAATTAATATTAGACAAACATAAAGGTATGTTTTCAGGCACTCGTAAGAAATAAAGAAGTAGAACACTTGGACAACAGAAAAACAACAGACGTGAGTGGCTTACCCAGGGTTCGAACCCCGTACCTTCCGTACGACTACTCCGCCTAGCTATCAAGCGAATCACACTGACCCGCTGGCCGTGGGGTCAGTGTGATTCGCTTGATAGCTAGGCGGAGTTGTCGTACGGAAGGTACGGGGTTCGAACCCTGGGTAAGCCACTCACGTCTGTTGTTTTTCTGTTGTCCAAGTGTTCTACTTCTTTATTTCTTGCGAGTGCCTGAAAACATACCTTTATGGTGGTCCCAGAAGAACGAAGCAATTTTTCTCACCTATGGTTCGCATGTTTAATCGAACCGGTCAAAGGGAAAATCGAGAGCTTGGACTGGCGGCGCAGAAACGTAGATTGTTCCCCGATTTCAAATAAGGCGAGAAACTTCGCATGTCTCTATTACTTTTCATTTCATTAACTATATATTGGCATCGCCGAAAATGCAGTTTATCATTCGTGCCCAGAGATTTGAAGAAGTAACTAGCTTATACTAAGAATCTTACAAGATTTCTTTGGAGTTCTTATATATTGGAGTGAATTCATTCTGGCGCTACGGTAAAATATTAGTCTTGAGTGATTTAGTCGTTTAGTTTCTTCATTTATTTCACTGGATGTTTGTGTTAATTTAAACATATTAAATAAACCCCTCACAAAGTTTTCCAGATGTAAATTAAATAATATAACTATCCGTTATTTCCCGAGATAATAGATGTGCAACATAATCTTAAACGCTAGGCGAGCGAAATTGGTTATTAACCTTTTATTTCTATTTCATCTTGTATAAATTTTGAGTAATTAACTGTTCATAGCTAGTGTCAATTAAAAACGATACATTAGCTAGTCACTTGTGAATTTCTTTAATGTAAATAATTAAATACCAGAGTGATTTTACAGGTCTTACCGAATAACGCGGGTGTTAGATTTTATTATAGTAGAATTACCTGTTTTATATATTCTCTTTTATACAGGTGATCATACCTTGTTCGATCCAACGGTTTTTTTAATATATAGAGAGTCATGTTCAGATGGCTTATGGCATCCCAAAGTATATGTTCCAAACATAATAACATTGACTATACCAAAATCTGATTTGTTGGAGACCTTTATAAGTCCTTTGCAAAACCAGACCGGTCAAGTGTTCACTGGTGTTAAAAATTTAACTGGAACGGGACAATGCCAGATATATTATATTAAATCATATAAAGTTCCCTGGCCTGATGAGGCAGAACTTTCTGCACGAATTTATTTAATTAAACCCAGATGACAGTAACCATTATTTCTACCACCAACTTCTCAGAGAACCTTTACGGCTATTTCTTTTCCAAGAACAGCCTGGGAGTAATATTCTGCTGTGTGAGATATTTTCCAGTCATTACGAACAAAACAAACTTATTCCCAAATTTAATACCTGCAAATCCGACGAAGAAGACCCGCCAGGAAAAAATTATAAACCAACGCACCCATCCAGCGAAAACTCCGAGAGAAAATAGCAGTGCCTATACGGAGATTTCTGGGGCTGTACGGGACAAAATTAGCAAGACATATAATAGTCTCTAATTCATGTTGTGTTTGATAAATTCCTTGGACGTATGCTGTGTCGGCAGAGGGTAAGTTTGCCTGTTGTGAGCGCTCACTGTATGAATGCTGAGAGTGGAAAAACGGAACGAAAGAATTCAGTTTTCTTAATTAAGTTTACTACTAATATAACACCTTCCTTTTTTTATCTATTCTCTCACTAAGTCTGAAGGCCCACGGGAAAAGTTAAATTAAGGACATATCCTATATACCCGTCCCGTCTCCCCACTTCCATTGTCAATCAATTGTTTGATCTGTTGGTAAACACACCTCGGGTGGGATCATTTTCCTAGTTTTTTTCCATGTTCCAGGGGGAGGGTCTATGAGAATATATATTGTTTATTTATTTTCCCTTTATGTAACTATAATTTCACCTGATGACATGATAACGATGTATTAACTGTTGTAATCTATTTTTCCTTCTAAAGATATAATACATTTTATAACCCTTAAGCTATTAGTTTTGGTCAAAATCCTTCCCTGATATATATATTATATGTGCCCATAGTTACCTGTTCGTTTCTGCGTATGTACGTATTGATGTCACAAAATTGTTTGTGTGTGCGTACGAGAGGATAGTGTATTAGAATCAGTATCTAGTGGAAAAAATACGTCTCCATTTAAGTGTGTCGTACTAGATAGGTTGGGCTGAGCAATTACTCAATCCAAGACTGTAATTTTTCCTACACTCTGTAACTCCTCGTAAACAGGACTATTTCTCACACCTTTCTCTCACCTAGATTTTACCATCTCACCTCTGCTCGATTGGGACCATAACAATAAGGCCTATCTAAAAAACTTACGACACTGCGGTTGATTAAACTCTTGGCCTCCTCATAAGTTATGTTTGTGTCAAGTTGAAGAAGCTTTCCCCCCTTCCTTTGCCAATCTGTCATCCTCTTCATTTCCAGGGATGCCGCAGTGAGAAGGGATCCACTGTATCACGACTCTTTTGTATTGCTGACATAGCCTATGAAGTGTTACTCTCAGGTCATCCAATTTAGCATTACTTTGACTTTTCAGCGTTGTAATTACTGGCATAGCATCGGAGAAGATAACTACTGGTCTCTCTGAGCTTTCTTCTGTCATTAGGATTTCTGCTGCAGTTTTTAGAGCCTCTGCCTCTGCTCTGAAGTTACTTGAGAATTTCCCAGCTGCGACTGCTATCTTTTTTTTGTGTGCCATTGCTTAATCTCAGGAAGACTCCTCCACCCCCATCTTCTGTTGCATTAGTTGCTGATCCATCTGTGTATGCATTGATCCAGGTGCTGCTTGGGTAATGTTTCTCTTTATATTTTGGGGTTAGGACTCTCCTTTCTGTTTCATTTTGGCTGTTCTTTCTTTCAATACCAGGAATATTTTCTATCATTTCAGGGAAGCACTGTTGTTTCCAAATTGGTAGCTTGTGTGCAGCACATATTGGCGTAGCTGTTGATATTGCGTTTATGGGGTCTGCTCTCATCTTTGTTTTGACTGTCTCTACAAAGTTGCTTCGCTTCAGTCTTCCCCTTCCAAGTCTATTTATTCTCTGGTGGATTGGGTGGTCTATCAGAGAGTTTCTTGGCTTGTTGCTGGGCTCTGCTATCTCTTCTATCCTCCATAGGCTGGAAGTGAGTAATCTTTTCCAACTCTTTTATGGGTGTTGATTTCATGCCCCCTGTTATGATTCTCATTGCTTGGTTTATAGTTCTGTTTATTTTTTCAAAGGTTCGACTTAGCTGCCGTTAGACTGTAATGACTTTCCACACTATGATGGTATCTAAAATTAGGACGAGCCCCTCGTAATGGTGACATGCGCTCTGGCAATATTTACAAGGACACTCGTTTTTCTCTAAGATCAAGGACCTTAAGTGCCTCTCTTGCCCACGTTTAGTGTAGTAGAAAGACTGCTGCAAGGTCACGGTGTACTGTCCCTCGGCAACTTCTGGTAAGTGCTGTGGGTACATAACTTCTGAGTGTCGAGTGGCAGAGCGGTTATAGCGTTGTGTTAGTTTGTTTCGATCCCCACGGATCTGAGTTCGCTATTTACATGTTTTTATTTGGGGTGAGTTCCAGAGCTATCTTGCAAAAGCAAAGTTTCCGGGTTCGTTATGTTATTATGTTATGTTATTCCGATCCCCAGAGATTCAAGTTGTTCACTCTTTTACCCTAGCGGCAATTAGGTGGTTCGTTTTGGGCTTTATTGTAACCCCAGAGAACTTCCCCAACTCAGCGGGTGCAGCTGGCGGAGGTCACACCAGACCCACTAATTGGCGTGTGTGCAGTGCCACGAGAAGGATGGGCCTCTGCCCTGCAAGGGAGTCATCATAGGGGGGGGGGGTTGGGGCTCTATCGTCACCGGAGCCGGTGGCGCCACAACCGCCCTGCCAAAAAACCCCGTCCGAACAGGACACATTCGGTTTCAAAAATAGGTAGCATCAGGCTCCAGTCTACCCAGCTGTAAATGGGTACTGATGGGTACTGATTCTGCTCTTGAGTTAGGGAAAGCAAAGGAGATGGGGACGCGAATCGGTTACCCCACCTCATAAAGCTGAAACCTTTTATAGTGAGGTATCAACCACTTCACTCTCCTACGATAGTATTCTGCTAAGCAACTGATTGGTTCATCGCTGAATAAAACTTAGGTCATATTTATTTTTGTTTTATTACGGATCTCTACGTTTAGATATAGTAATAGATATGCAGTCATTCGTTTATATTTCTCTCTGCTCCTTGTGGAGCATTAAGCCACTACTGCAGTCTTCCCCTTGCAGAAAGCATTCATATATTCTTGGAGCAAAGGTTTCTGCAAGCGTTTGTTTTTTGTGATGAGACTGTCAGCCCAATGCACAAGTCAAGCCCCTTACGACACGCATGAGGGGGCAGTATTCCTATTCTTTCTTTCGGAAACTCCACGGGGCAAGTATACATACATATATATTTGTCCTCTTTTCACACAACATGCCTAAGAAAAATTCTCCGAATTTTTTGGCCGAATACCATCACCAACCAAGATCTGCTTACTCGGAGCAAGCAAGAGGACATGCACACCATCATAGCTGGCAGACGCTGGAGCTGGGTTGGCCATGTCATCAGAGGAGACCCCGATGCCATCACAAGAACAGCTATGCTATGGACCCCTGAAGGAAAACGAAAGAGAGGCCGA
>JAMPIV010007658.1:332500-357500 GCA_024509875.1 Oreohelix idahoensis | reverse complement strand
AGAAGAAAAATTAGGCAAGATAAAGGCGAGAGGAGGAGCTGCTGGAAACTGAAGGAGGTGCAGCATATAGTGCTGGACAATTTTAAACACATTCAGCTTCCCAGAATGGAGTATTTTGGACAAGACAAGTCACTCGGTGACTAAAATGCATTTTTCTCAAAACTAACATTTTATTAACAAAAAATGTTATTTTTTACAAACTATCTAATAGAACAATCTGAAATTTGGCATGCGTGTAGGACACATATATACCTTTAAATTGACAAGGGCTTTTTTAATATTTTGGTAATTTGCTTTGATATATTTTTTTTAATATTTTTTTTTCATTGTTTTTCATACAAATATAGTGTATTTTTTTAAAAAATCATTAAAAATAGAATTTTAAACTTATCAAAAAAAGCCTATGAAATTTTTTTTTAATTGTCAGTCACAACATGTGTGTGCAATTTGATAAAGTTTGGTCGATGGGAAACATGAGTTTTTAGCTCTCGAAAATTTGTGAAAATCCAAAATGGCGGATGTTTTTTTGGTTACCATGGTAACCACATGTTTTTTAACAAAATAAACTGTAGAATTTGGTTCATGGACATACACTGTGTCTATTGAGCACATAAAAGGTTTGAAAATGTTATTAGAACAAAAGTTAGTTTTCACTGTAGTCCAGCCCCTTACGCTTTGCTATAACACCCTGATCCATTGGTTGAATCAGTGCTGTTACATTGGGAGGCAGAAAAAGTACTTTAAAATTTGCATCAACTGCATTCAATGTATCCTTCTCTGGATGAGATGGTGCATTGTCCAGTAGAAGAATTACTTTTCCAGTTTTCTTTTCTTGTTCTCTCAACCTCTTCACATTTGGGATGAACTGATTTGTATACCAATCAAGAAATATTTCACTATTCATCCAAGCACTCTTCTGTGCTTTGTAGCACAATGGGAGACATGTCACATTCTTTAAACAACGTGGTTTTTGTGCTTTGCCGATCATTAGCACCGGTAAACGATGACTTCCACTGGCATTCGCGGCTACCAAAATTGTTACTCTCTCTTTGCACTTTTTAAACCCAGGGGCAGCTGCTTCGCGCTGAGATGCAAGTGATTTTTGAGGCAATGATTTCCAGTATAAGCCAGTCTCATCGGCATTATACACATCATCGAGTGAATAACCTTCTTCTTCCAAAAAAGCCAAGAATGTTTCTTTAAAATTTTCAGCGGCAGTTGCATCGCTAGATAAAGATTCCCCTTGAATCTCCAGTTCTCGTATGCCATGACGAGATTTAAAGTTTCTTAACCATCCCTGGCTAGCCTTAAAGTCAGGAGGACCGTCAAGTTGACTGTTGAACTGAAGTGACTTTTCACACAATAGAGAGCCAGAGATAGGTTCCGATTTGCTTCTTCTTTGCAGACACCATATATACAAAGCCTCTTCCAATTTCAAATATTTCGCATTTCTCGTGGTTTTACGTTTCTTCGACCCATTTTCACTATCCAATTTCGATGCAAAACTCATAATTTTATCCTTGTTACTTCTGATGTCAGAGACGGTAGCTTTCCCAACATTGAAAATCCTCGCAAGTGAAGACACAGTTTCACCTTTTCCTAGTCTCTTGATAATTTCTGTTTTCGTTTCAATTGACAAAACATTGCGGTTCCTTTTATATGCTTTAGGCCTACTGTAAGATGCCATATCGCACAGAGAAATACTTGTACACCAAATTTATTCTGCTGTAGTAGCAGGACACAATTATTTTAAGTTGAACTGTCTGTTTAGCCAGTGTTCTGCCTAGAACGCACACGTACACTGGAGTGGTAAACCAGATATTAACTGACTTTATGATCTAATTGACTTCCTGTACGTAAGCGACCGACCATTACCCCAACCCATCCTCTACAAATTGTTCGCACACATTTGAAGCTTGCCGCATGAAAAGATTCAGAAATGTAGTCTAACGTGACTGGTGGCGATTGATTTTTTTTTTCTGGAAAAAGTGTTCGGATAATTGGAAGTTCGGATAATTGGGGTTCAGATTGTAGCGAGATTTGGTAAACACTTGCTTGGTTGTAGCGCGACACGCCCACGCGACACCCACACACACCAGCGCAAGGTCAGCGCTGCGGTCTTTCTTTGAAGTTGGTAGACAGCGGAAATGTGACTTACGGTTAAAAGCCATACAGTATTACTGAAGAATGAGGAAATAGCTATATAGGAATGTATGGCCGACTTTAAAAGTTTGCATTTACTGGACATTAAATTATTCACTACAGGAGAACGCATGGTTGGAATAATATTAAATAAATATAACTCAACAAAGGAGATAGGCTAGGAATTATATCCAAAAGGATATTATTCAAATATAAATAGTTTTAAAGATAATTAATATTTTTCACCTTCATCACATCGGCTAAAAGTTAGCTAATAATCTTTAAAAATTTATTACACTAACAAGCCTCAACGGAATTGTATAAAACTTATATGTAATGAAAGCCCCATATGGGGAAAAGGAAATGATATATAGGAAGGAAGGAAGGAGATAAGTGTGTGAGTGACAGAAGAGAAAAACGAGTACAGGAAAAGCACAGATTGTTTCAAATAGCTTCAAAAACAGGAGATGAAACTAAAATCTTTTGGGGAATTTGGGAGCTGCTTTCTCGTACGCGCGAGAGACTGAAATATAAGGACAGAGCGGCGCATTGTAAATCACACACCAAATCCAGAAGCCAGAGTGAGAAACTGGAGGACAGCCTCTGCAAGAAAAGTTCTATTTTCACGCTGCATGCAGGGCAGATTAAGTTAAGCCAATACAGTCTCACCGTGAGCTTATTAATCCTAAGAGGGTTTTTATGATCAATGTTTATGATCATTCCTGATCGAGAAACTAAAGACTTGAAGAAGTTGATCCAGCTCACTGAAGCCTAGAGGTCAACCAAACTTCAACACCTTAGTCCCCCGTAGTTATAGGGCGGGCTGAAGGAAAGTCTTCCGTACTCCAGTGTGTCGGAGGAACCTCGAGCAGACGTGGATAAAGTTGAGTTTATATATTTCCATCCAACAAATCCTGTGAGCAGTTCTAAAACGACTTTCTAATGATGAAAACTAGATGGCAAGAGATAATGTGACAAACTTGTTTTATAAATTCAGTGGAAGATAAATCCAAGACTTTTTCTATTAGTTATTTTAATTTGTAACTGTAAATAATCATACATTTTACCATCTTCCAACACCCATTTATCATTACAAGAATATATAGATGTACATAATAAATTGGATAATTGTACTCATTTGACTTGTTAAATTTTTAACTGTTAAATTTTGAGTTACTTTTTCTAATTTAATTATAATATCACATAGGGTTACGATAGCGAAGTAGCATCTTATACTTCTGAAGCCTAAATCTATTGTCCAGCTCAGAGTATTCACAGCTGTAACTCACTTGTGATACCAGTGTACTTCTCGGGCACTGGAACTTCATACTTTCTGGAGAGAGATTCTACTTCTGCTCTACCACTACTATCATACTAGGAAAACCTTTCGCTACATTGGGGGCTCTTTCGCGGGATATTATTTTGTATCCTGGGCCACTATCTATGTATTCTTCTATCTTGAGCCACAAATAGTTTGTAAAAATAATTTTTTTTTTTTTGGAAAAAATTCTAAAAACTTAGAAATTTGTTTGTAATAGTAGTACCATTGAGTACGAAGTAAATAGGAAACGCTCACAAGGTTTTAAGGATTTGTCTTGTTCAAAGTAATTAATTGATTTTAATTAAGTTAGTTTGTTAGTGAAGATAAAATTATATACCCTCTGGTAAGTAAGCATCATGGCTGAATTGGTGAAGTTTAGAGCTGCGATTATGCAGGAAGGAAAAGACTTGGGTATGACAGGAGATGCTCTAATTCGATATATCACAACTGAAGTGGATAAATATTTAGATAGAGAGACCAAAAGAATGGAAGTTGAGGCTGAAGCTAAGAAATTAGAGGCAGAAAGAGAGACCAAAAGAATGGAAGTTGAGGCTGAAGCTAAGAAATTAGAGGCAGAAAGAGAGACTAAAAGAATGGAAGTTGAGACTGAAGCTAAGAAATTAGAAGCAGAGAGAGAAGCCAAAAGACTGGAAAGAGAAGAAAAGAGACTAATTTTGGAAGCTGAAGAAAGAAGGTTACAAAGAGCGCATGAGTTAAGTTTAAAGGAACTTGAACTCCAGGGAGCAGCTAGCAATCATGGTGCTAGCTCACCTCACTCTGAGAGTAGCTCCAACCATAGCGCGGCAAATGGAGCCATGAGTTTCCACCTGGATCCATTTATTGAAAAAGAGGACGCCATTGAGTCGTACCTGGATAGATATGAGAGACTGGCCTCTACCTATGGATTGGAAAAGGAAAAATGGAGCCTTAAGCTATCTCAGGGGTTGAGGGGAGTTTCATACGATGTTTATTTAAAACTCTCAAAAGAAGACCAGGAAGATTATGAAATCTTAAACAAAGCTTTACTGGTCAGGTACGAAAAGAATTCTGAATCTTATAGAAAGAGATTCCGAACTGCTAAGCTACTTCCAGGAGAAAACTATCACCAGTTTTTCTGCCAGATTGGAAACTTATCTGACAAAATGGATTAGCTTAGGAAAGTGTCAAGATATAAAAGAAATGGTCATGATGGAGCAACTGAGAGAATCCATGCCTCAAGAAATGAGAAAATTTCTTATGGAACAAGGAGCTGAGAGATTGGAAGATATTTTAACCATGGCTGAAAGATATCAAGCAGCTCAGTCAGAAGTATCAGGAAATAAGAAGAAGCAGGGTGAGAACTTCAAACCTTCACAAAACTTTACCAACTATGAACACAGGGACAATTCCAACAAGAACAAACACAGAACTGATTATAAAGACAAAAACCCTCTAGGATCAGAAAAGAAACCTCCAAGAAAGGAAGGAAAGTGGTGTAAATCTTGCCAAATGAGTAACCACAATACTGCGGAATGCAGACGGAAAAACCCTCCTCATCACGCTGCATGCCTTACAACAGAGAACAAGGGAAGGAAGGACCTGGCAGATAGTCAGAATGACCTCCATCATCCCCCTGTCTGTGAGGAAGTGACCTTGAATGGCACCCAAGTACTGTGCTTATATGATACAGGCTTGGACTTTGACTCAGTAGTGTGCTCTTCTCTGGTGAGTCCGGAACAGATAACCACAGAAACAGTGGAAATCAGAGGACCAGTCAAGGGAGCAGGAACCATGACACTGCCCATAGCCCGAATCAACATAAGATCTCGCTATGTGGAAGGAGAGATCAAAGCAGCAGTGATGGACAACCCTATCTACCCATTAATACTGGGATGTAGATATGTCTTTCTAGGAGAACCTATAAGACCCATAGTGATGGCAACAGTCCAGACCAGGGCAAGCTCTAAGAAAGAGGAGGACACTATCATCAATACTCATCCAGAAGAGATGAGAAAGGCTCAAACTGCTGACAGTACATTGAAGCCTTGCTTTGGCAAATTACCTAAAAGCCATAACCCTCCAGAGAAAGGAGACTTATATATGAAAAAAGGCCTACTATATAGAAAAGCTGGAACAGGACCAAAAGGACATGGACAGCTTGTAGTGCCAAAATCATACAGGGAGCAGGTTATGAAGCTAGGACATGCTATACCCTTCAGTGGACATATGGGAATAGGGGCCACTGGACAACGGATAGCCTGTCACTACTTTTGGCCAGGGATCACAGAGGACATAAAGAGGTATGTGAGATCCTGTCCAGAATGCCAAAGAGTAGCTCCTAAACATAGGACTGCACCAGCAACACTGGGAGAAATGCCCATCATGGGAACGCCCTTCGAACGTGTTGCCGTGGATATTGTTGGACCCCTCAGTAGGACCAAGAAGAGAAATGCATATATCTTAACCTTGGTCGATACTTGCTCTATGTGGGGAGAGGCAGTAGCAATGTCATCGATAGATTCGAAACATGTGGCAGAGGCACTGTTAACAATATTCACCCGATTAGGTTTCCCACATCAAATATTGACTGACAATGGTTCTCAGTTTAGGGGAAAGCTAACACAAGAAGTATTCAGGTTATTTCAAGCTAGACATTATCACTGTAGCCCGTACCACGCCCAAGGGAATGGTCAAGTAGAGCGGTTCAATGGCACGCTCATTTCAATCCTTAGAAAGTTGGCTAGTGAGAAACCTGAAACTTGGGACACATACTTACCCTCAGCACTATTTGCCTATAGGGAAGTCCCACATAACTCCACAGGATTGGCTCCAGCTACATTGTTGTTTGGACGACCAATCAAAGGTCCACTGGAAGCATTGTTGCGGACATGGACTGATGAAAAAGCAGAAGAAACCGTGACTTCTTCATACCAATACGTCAACGAGTTGACATCTCGATTGAAAACAAGTTGGAAACTGGCAAATGATAACTTGAGACAGGCCAGGAGGAAGCAGGCTGCTTACTACAATAAAACAGCAAAAGATAGGGAACTTGAGGTGGGAGAAAAGGTTCTGTTACTGTTGCCCAGCAGCAATAATAAATTGCAAATTGGATGGCAGGGACCCTACGTCATATTGGAAAAACTTTCCCGGACCAACTATAAGATTGACAAGAAAGGAAAGGAGAAGGTGTATCATGTCAACCTTCTTAAAAAGTATTATGACAGGGAAGCATCAGAAGTTGCCCATATCATGACCCTGGCCATTGCAACAGAAATGCAGGATGAACCAATTTCCTCCATGGAATACCCCCTATCAACTACGGAAAGCTATGCTCAGGTTAATGTGAGTGAACATTTAACTCTTGAGCAGAGGAAAAAGGTTCAGGAGGTGTTAGAAATCCATGCTGATGTACTCACAGATAAGCCGGGGTGTACTAATCTGTTAGAGTATGACATGACGATTACTGACCCTACACCAGTTTGTATGCGGACATACCCTATACCTTATGCTAAAGGACAGGCACTCAAGGATGAGATTGATTATCTCTTAAAAGAGAAAATTATTTCAAAGTCTGAATCTCCCTACAGCTCAAGTGTGGTGCTATTAAGGAAGCCTAGTGGTGAACACAGGTTATGCATTGATTATAGGAAACTAAATGCTATCACTGAATCTCAGGTAGACCCATTACCTGACACCAATCAGTTGTTTGCTACATTGAGTAAGGCTCGGTATTTTTCAAAAGTAGATCTAAGCAAGGGATACTACCAAATACCAGTGAAACCAGAAGTTAGGAAACTGTTAGCCTTTAGTACACCGGATGGACATTACGAGTTCAATGTACTCCCATTTGGTTTAAAGAATGCTCCAAGTATCTTCACCAGAATGATGAGGAAATTGTTGGAACCATTACAAAATCCTCATATCACCAACTTCATGGATGATATTCTGATTGCTACCACTACATTCGAGGAACACGTAGTAGCACTCTCCATGTTGTTAGGTAGATTAAGAGAAACGGGATTGACAGCACGCCCAACTAAGTGTCATATTGGATGTGAGACATTGGAATTTTTTTAGGTCACACTATCTCTACAGGGCAAATGTCTCCGGACCCAAAGAATGTAGAGAAAATGAGAAAAGCACCAAGACCACAAACTAAGAAGGATGTAAGATCCTTTGTGTCACTGTGCGGGTTTTATCAGAAATATATACCCCATTTTAACTCATTGTGCGCGCCATTAACCGACTTAACCAAAAAAGGTCAGCCGGATAAAATACAATGGACTGTGGAGTGTGAACAGGCTTATACAGAGTTGAAAAATAAGCTGACAAATAAACCTATCCTTGCCCTTCCCGATCTCACACAAGAATTCGTACTAAGAACGGATGCTAGCAATGTAGGCATCGGAGCAACATTACTACAGCGGGCAGACACACCGCCACATATGCTATTACCAGTAGCTTTTGCCAGTAGAAAGTTAAATACAGCTGAGAGAAATTATTCTACCGTTGAACGTGAATGCCTCGCTTTGGTCTGGTCGATCAACAAATTCGCCCCTTTTCTTTACGGGAAACACTTCATTGTGGAAAGTGATCACCAGCCTTTGATGTTTTTTAGCAGTGTCTAAAAAATTAAATTCACGACTTTTAAGGTGGAGTTTACTGTTATCTCCATATTCGTTCAATGTGAGATACATACCAGGACGGGACAATCTTGGACCCGATTTTTTAAGTAGGCATCCTATCAAAGGAGATATAGAGAAACAGAAAATTAAGGAGGAACTGCAGCATGTGTTACCAAAAAGTTAACCGTGCAGGCACTGTTTTAAAGAAGAGGGCTCTGTAGCGAGATTTGGTAAACACTTGCTTGGTTGTAGCGCGACACGCCCACGCGACACCCACACACACCAGCGCAAGGTCAGCGCTGCGGTCTTTCTTTGAAGTTGGTAGACAGCGGAAATGTGACTTACGGTTAAAAGCCATACAGTATTACTGAAGAATGAGGAAATAGCTATATAGGAATGTATGGCCGACTTTAAAAGTTTGCATTTACTGGACATTAAATTATTCACTACAGGAGAACGCATGGTTGGAATAATATTAAATAAATATAACTCAACAAAGGAGATAGGCTAGGAATTATATCCAAAAGGATATTATTCAAATATAAATAGTTTTAAAGATAATTAATATTTTTCACCTTCATCACATCGGCTAAAAGTTAGCTAATAATCTTTAAAAATTTATTACACTAACAAGCCTCAACGGAATTGTATAAAACTTATATGTAATGAAAGCCCCATATGGGGAAAAGGAAATGATATATAGGAAGGAAGGAAGGAGATAAGTGTGTGAGTGACAGAAGAGAAAAACGAGTACAGGAAAAGCACAGATTGTTTCAAATAGCTTCAAAACAGGAGATGAAACTAAAATCTTTTGGGGAATTTGGGAGCTGCTTTCTCGTACGCGCGAGAGACTGAAATATAAGGACAGAGCGGCGCATTGTAAATCACACACCAAATCCAGAAGCCAGAGTGAGAAACTGGAGGACAGCCTCTGCAAGAAAAGTTCTATTTTCACGCTGCATGCAGGGCAGATTAAGTTAAGCCAATACAGTCTCACCGTGAGCTTATTAATCCTAAGAGGGTTTTTATGATCAATGTTTATGATCATTCCTGATCGAGAAACTAAAGACTTGAAGAAGTTGATCCAGCTCACTGAAGCCTAGAGGTCAACCAAACTTCAACACCTTAGTCCCCCGTAGTTATAGGGCGGGCTGAAGGAAAGTCTTCCGTACTCCAGTGTGTCGGAGGAACCTCGAGCAGACGTGGATAAAGTTGAGTTTATATATTTCCATCCAACAAATCCTGTGAGCAGTTCTAAAACGACTTTCTAATGATGAAAACTAGATGGCAAGAGATAATGTGACAAACTTGTTTTATAAATTCAGTGGAAGATAAATCCAAGACTTTTTCTATTAGTTATTTTAATTTGTAACTGTAAATAATCATACATTTTACCATCTTCCAACACCCATTTATCATTACAAGAATATATAGATGTACATAATAAATTGGATAATTGTACTCATTTGACTTGTTAAATTTTTAACTGTTAAATTTTGAGTTACTTTTTCTAATTTAATTATAATATCACATAGGGTTACGATAGCGAAGTAGCATCTTATACTTCTGAAGCCTAAATCTATTGTCCAGCTCAGAGTATTCACAGCTGTAACTCACTTGTGATACCAGTGTACTTCTCGGGCACTGGAACTTCATACTTTCTGGAGAGAGATTCTACTTCTGCTCTACCACTACTATCATACTAGGAAAACCTTCCTCTTAGCTCTTGCACATTATTTAGGCCCAACGTTCTTCCTTCTCTTATTATTGTTCTTCTGAGTGTTTCTTTTGGTCTTCCTTTTTTCCTCTTACCCTCAGGAACCCAAGTGAGCGCCTGTAGTGGTATTCTGTTGTTTTGCATTCGTAGGACATGACCGATATATGACCATCGTCTTTTCCTTATATAGTCGGAGACATATTTCTGCCTAGAGTCTTCTCTTATTTGTCGATTAGTCTTGAATTCTTTCCAACTGATGTTCATGAGTTTTCTAAGACATTTGTTCTCGAATGTATTCAGCTTGTTCTCCAATGATTTTGTTATTTTCCAACTCTCACAGCCGTATGTTAACACTGAGATAACATTTGAATTAAACAGACGAAGCTTGGTATGTATATTCAATGATCGTAATTTCCAAATGTTAGATAATCTATTGAAGGCGCTAGCTGCCAAAGCAATTCTAGTATGGATTTCTCTTGTTGTGTCACCATCCTGAGTCATTTTACTGCCTAAATAATTGAAACTTTCAACTTTCTGTAGTTTTTCCCCGTTCAAGATGATATCAAAGGTCTCGTTAGAAAAGTTCATAGCTTTAGTTTTAGAGGCATTTATTTGGAGACCTATTTTAACCGAGAGATGACACAAATTATTTATTGCTTCTTGGGATTGTCTTGGTGTTGAACTTAAGAATGCTACATCATCTGCGAAATCCAGGTCCCCCAGGAATTTTCCATTTGTCCATTTTATACCTAATTGTTCATTGTGGGTATAGTTTCTCATAACCCAATCAATAGCTATTCCAAAAAGTAGTGGTGACATAATACAGCCTTGTTTCACCCCTGTTTCTACTGTAAACCATTCTGTATTCCCTTTATTTGTTCTAACACAACATCTTGCATTGTCATATAGTGCTTTGATTATATTCACATATTTTGTTGGAAAACCATAGATTGTAAGTATCTTCCACAATGATGGGCGGTGTAGACTATCAAAGGCTTTTTGAAAATCGACGAAGGTGATAATAAGTGGCGATTGCCTTTCCACTGATTCTTCTATAATTGTTCTTAGTGTGAATATTTGATCAATACATGATCGTTTCGGCCTGAAACCCGCTTGTTCTTCTCTGATCTTTTCGTCAGCATGCAATTTAAGTCTTTCTAACATCATGCAACATAATAATTTTCCAGGTACTGATAATAGAGATATACCACGCCAGTTATTACAGTCTGATAGATCACCTTTCTTCGGTAACTTTACAATAATACTGTCTTTCCATTGTTGTGGTGGTTGTTCTTCTCTCCATACTTCATTTATAATATCTAAAATTCTCAAGAGGTTGTTGTCATTAATTGCTTTAATCATTTCCCCTGAAATTTCGTCAACTCCAGCAGCTTTAAAATTTTTTAATCTTTTAACGGCTTGTTTGATCTCGTCCAGCGTGAATTCATCGCAAGTTATTGGCAAGGTGGTGATGGGTGTTTCATTATTAAAATCAGGTGTTACTGTTGGTGGTGGTCTGTTTAGCACCTCCATGAAGTGCTCAGCCCATCTCTTCATTTGTTCTTTTTCTGTTGGTATTGAATTCCCTAATTTACCTTTAACAGGTGTTTCCATAGCAGTAGGCTGGTGACATAGTTGTTTTGTAATTTGATAAAGGCACCTACTATTACCAGTTCTTGCAGCATTTTCAGCTTCTACGGCCAGTTCATTGATGAAATGTCTTTTATCTCTTCGAGTTTTTGTCTTCACTTCTTTATTTAACAAGTTATAAGTTAGTTTGCAAGATTCAACTGCATTATGTGTACTTGCCGCTAGTAGTTTTAAGTTTTGCTGTTTTCCTTTCTTGTATTTTATCCCAAGTATCTTCTCTCATCCATTTTTTCTTTTTATGTACTAGGTATCCGGTGGTCGCTACTGCTGCTTCTGTCATTGCTGTTCTCAGTTGTTCCCATTTAGTATCGATTGTCTTGGTGTTGATATCGTTGTCAATTTTGCCTAAAGCATCGAAATAGTTGTTCATTTTGACATTATATTCCTCCTTTATATCATTTGAATGCAGTCTGTGTACATCTATTCTTCTATTTTTATTCTGTTGGTATAACTTCTTCAGTTTAATTCTCAGTTTAGCTATGCAGAGGTTATGATCGCTTCCGATCTCTGCACCTCTGTATGCTCTGACGTCTTGAACTGATGAGCGAAATTTAGCGCTTATGCAGAAGTGATCTATCTGGTTCTTAGTTCTGCCATCAGGTGAATTCCATGTTATCTTGTGGATATTCTTATGTGGAAAGATGGTGTCTGCCACAACGAGGTTTGATATTTCACAAAGTTCTAGAAGTCTTTCGCCATTTTGATTCATACAGCCTATGCCATGAGTACCGAGATATCTTTGTACTCCATCGTTGTTGTCACCTACTTTGGCGTTAAAATCACCCATGACTGCTATTATGTCATGCTTGGGTATTGTGTTGATGGTACTTAGAAGTGCTTCATAGAAGTCATCTTTTGTGATATCAAGAGCGTCGTTAGTTGGTGCATAACATTGTACAATTGAGAGCTTGAAAAAACATACACACACCCATATATATATATATATATATATATATATATATATATATATATATATATATATATATATATATATATATATATATATATATATACCTACATACACACATATATATATATACATATACACACGCACACATACATATATATACTGAAGCACATTAAAAACGCACCACCTGTATAATCCAAGAACAGAGTGTGAAATGTAAATATAAGTGTGTACAAGTTTACATATTTGGAATCTTTATTCATTTTCCTATGAATCCATGCTGGTCATTAATTTGTACATTTGATTGTTATGAAATTCATTGCATTCTGTGCAGGCAAGGGAGAAAACAAAAAATACAAAAAAATGCACGTGCGTTATCCTGCTGGAGAAGCTGCAAGTCTGGATAAATTGTGAACGCAGGAGCAACCAGTGCATCCAGAACCTCATCTCGATATGTCACAGCATTAACATTTCCACGGAAGACGTGAAGAGGCAAGCGATGGTGAAAACTGAATCCTCCCCAAATGTGAATACTGCCACCTCGAAATCGGTTGACACAGCAATCTGCAAAGCGCTCTTCACACCGTCGCTAAATCCGCATACGTCCATCTGCAAAGGATATGTTGAATCTGTTCTCTTCTGTGAATAGGACAGCATTCCACTGCAGTCTAGTCCATCTGATATGTTGCTCTGCCCATTGCAGGCGCTGTTAACGATGTCTGTGAGTCAAGTTTGGCCCAAGATAAGGTCGTCTTGCAGTAAGGCCTGTATCTCTGAGTCGTCGTATGACTGTCATTCGAGAGACTTGCCCATGTCTACCCACTATTGCTCTTGCTGTTTGACTTGCCGGGAGAGTCAATTCCTTAGGTGACTCAGCACAATATGACGATCTTGCGCAGGGGTAGTAACTCTTGGTTGGCCACTCCGAAGTCTATCCCGGGCACTGCCAGTGGTTCCGTAACGTTCATTGAGACGTACAATAGTGCTGTGGTGGCAATTCATCCTTCTGGCAATGGCCCGCGAGCTCATTCCGGTCTCCAACATACCAATGGCTCGTTGGCGGTCGTTTTCAGATAGTCGTGGCATTTCAAGCACATGTACTGGGTGTTTTGTCTCAACGGCCTTTTTATACCGAGTATACTGCCACAACGCGTACACATTTTCAGGGTCATAGCTGTTGAGAATCGTGTTGCACGTGTAACTTTCATCGTTTTCATGTAGTCTGTACACACACCCATGCGTTGAATCTTGCACTTTCCATTCCAGCAGCCATTCGCTCTCTACCTCATGGCAAACACGGGGAAAATCCATCCCCATACTTTTTTTTTGCCAGCTTCTCGGCATCAGTATATATAATAGTGGTGCGTTTTTAATGTGCTTCAGTATATATAATTTTATACATTCCTTGTTGAAGGCCATCATTGATGTATTGGCCTTTTCTGTGCCCAACATCCTCACGAGCTAGCTTTAATTATTTGTCTCTCACCACGTTTTTCTGTTTCGTTTTGTGTCTCAAAACAAATCCAGCAGCCTAATGTTATCTGTCTAGATAAATAAACAATTATTGAGGACTGTAGGAGAGTGAGGTTCGTGGAAGGACGAAGATATCATGTTATCGTGGGAAACAAGCAAATATAGGGACGAGCGCCGAGCACACTGTGGGTCGCGGGCTGATTTGTGCTTTGATTTCTTTTTCTTTTTTTTTAATTTTAAAATATTGGTTAGGTGTTGAGCACAAATGTGTGAACTTGACTCACAAGTGTCACGTTATCAGGAGTTCTTACTTCATTTATTTATTCTTCTTTATTTTATTTAATCTATTTCTTTTTCCTTTTACTAACTTTACAGAATTAAATAAGTAAATTTGACGTGTCATTTCTGTATTCCTATCTGTGACGTATAATGGAAAGAGTGCCTACAGTAATCTGACAGGTTTGTGACCTAGTAGCGTTCTATGATTTGCTAGCAAAAACCAGGCATTTACAGCCTGTGTTTACTCACTTTTTCACTCACGCCTCTTTTATTTGAACATAATCAAACGAAGTTTACAAACTTTCGGGACCTGTCAGTCATAACGGGTAGCGAATCAGGTTTCTTTAAGTAGTTTTCTCACGCGAGCTTATCTGTCAATCTTACGATACCTGACAGACCGCACGTGAAAGACTACAGACCCTTTGAAGTTCGTACTCAGGGGAGTCAGAAAAACCCCTGGGCTCTTTGATGTCGATCACGGGCAAAAATCTTCGAGAACCCCGTTACACGGATATAAGTCTTTGAATGCGGTCGAACGCCCGAGAAAGGCCGACCGTAAACTTTTATCTGGGAAACTCATGTTTTAGATTCCCCGTTACTGACACAATAGTGCAAAAAGTAACATCATCTATAGATCAGAGAAACATAATGATATATAAACTGTGTTTTCTTAAACCTGCTATCAGTTGTCACTCAGAATTTTTGGATAGTCTAAGCACGCAGTTCTAGAACCATTTCGCTAAATGTGTTAATAGCATTCGTGGGGATTTTCATTCTGATTTTTTGGTAATAGAAATTAGTGCTTACGTGGTTAAAAGTGTTACCGTACCATTATAATTCACTTAGATTTTCTAGCTGGTAAAACTAGTGAAATAAAATAACGCATAGCTATTTCATACCAGAAGTTCAGTTATAATGTTAATTTTCACCACACGCTTTCTCACACAAAAAGAGACGGTTTTAGCTGAGTGAGTTAAATGCTAGGCGCGACTGATAGTGACAGAAAAGAATTCACGTTTTATTTCATTGTGCATATTTATTATAAGTGCCTATTATTTAATATCATTCGACTCACTAAACTATTAGACGCCGACAATTTAATAGCTATTAACGACAGGTGACACTTTGTGTAAGTGCGCATATGGAAATTAAAAAAATAGTTAACATTGTACGCTGATCGTTGACCGGGAGCAGGAGGGGAAGAGCTGCATAACTCAACCAAACCTGTACTCGCTAAGCGACGCGCGATAGGGTAGGCTAAAGACACCGTGTGCCTTTTAAATTTAATCAGGACTGACGGAGTGGATAAAAGGTCCCCGCCTGTGTGCATATATGTAGCTATATAGAATAGTTGCAATTTTCCATAAATGTTTTTTATATATTCCTAGCAGACCTGATCAAGGGCGTCCAGCGGTCTTTTTTTCCCTTCTTTTACTGATTGGTTAATTTTGTCTTTTCTTGGCTTGTGCGTCACCAATTTCATTGGTGAGCAAATATTTGCCAACGATACATGAGAAACATTTTAACGTGTAAAATTTAACTGGACTTACAAAACCCAGCAATATTTTTCTCAATTTATCAGCCCACTGGGGTGTAAAAAATATAACATTCATTCCCGACTTCTGACAGTCGTATTCAAGCGTAGCATCCAGAATTTACGCTGTTTCAGAATCGGCACTCTACCACAGAGCCAGCCGATAGGATTAACATCATTTATCAATTGTAACATTTTTAGCAACCAGAGGTTTCCCAATACTGAAAGTATTGTTCTCTTTTAACTGTGAACTCCAAGATCACGTTTTTTTTTTCTATATCAACTATTGGCGGTGACATATTGTTCATCCAGGAACAACCCACACCAGATTCGGCGTTTACCTCACTAATCTTTATCTGACAGAGGATGGACTGGGGCCAATTTGGGAATTAAACCTGACTTTTATATTCAGGATAATTGTATTTCCAAGGGATATCACAATAGTAGGTAAGAGTGATTGAGTGGCCACTGTATGACAGAGAGAGTGAATATTTTTCTTGGTTACAGGGACTTTACCAACATTGGATTTTGCTTAAACTTGTTAACTGTACTTTGTAGCCTATAGTAGGAACATGTTTACCTTACTGTCTACTCTGTAACATAGTGCAAATCTTCGACCTTTGGGTTATTAACTTTTTGGGTCCTTTTTCTCCAGAAGGGGAGGGCACATTCACTCTGCTATTTTCATATGTATGTAAATCTGATTTTATTTGATCTTTCTTTAGATATTTGGTGTTGTCAAGTTTAAATGATAATAAACAACAAAAGAAACTTAAATTTGTGTGTTGGTCAGACCCATACCCAAGTAACCGTAGTTTTTCACGTTTGTGTGTCTTGTTGTCACATATCTGTGTGTAGTTAAACTTATATTTATATGTATGAGGAGGGCAAGGTTGTCTTATACTAACTTATACTGTAATCGTATAGATAGGTGTCACGTAGGTTTTGATCATTAAATTGCCTATAGCGTCTTCCTATTCTTTCACCCGAATTCTTTAAGTTTGTTATCTCTCACGAATTCCTTTTTCCTGTATATTTCGCATCCATTCGTTTGCGAAATATATTTTCTTCAGTATCCTCAAACTTTACCTTGTGTTTTTTCTCATACTTTTTTCTCTATTACTTAGATGTCAGTAGACGAAAGGTGTGATTATGTTTCATACCCAGACTAAGAGCAGACTTTTGGTCTACCATTTTTCACCTGACACTAGCGTAAGGTGTCAAACACGGCCTCCTCACAGTGCAGGAACGAGACAGCTGTCTACAGTTTCCCCGGGGACAGTGTTTTCTTCGGCTGAGTTCTGGGCCTGTGGTGTGATAATTCACTCCACCGGACACGGCAGGTAGACGGAGTGTCTGCATTTTTCAGTAAACCGCGAGCGTTTCGTCGAAATAGCTCCGGCGAAGTGTGAAAATCGCCCATGCACTGCAGACGGTTGTCTGAGATTTGCAACTGACACGCGCTTTTCCCGGTCGGTTTGTTAACGCAGGTGCGAAATCGCACGGGGGGCAGTTACGACACGCCTCTAAGTTAAACGTAGCTGTTATGAGAAGGGGGGAGAGATCGGGGCGGGGGAAATAGTTCATCCTTTGTGTGGTTTAAAATATTAACCCAAGTTTGAAACTTTATTTCATTTCACTCAGTAACTTCGCAGTAAAGACAGAACTAACCTTCGTTCGATTTCTAAATAATCTCTGTAAATAGAGATGGCCTTTAGTTTGGTCGAGGTGGTTTAAGTTCTTAGTACTTCTGTGTTTGAGGTAAATATTAGATATAATAGATCTCTAGTATTTTGTGAAGTGATTAAGTGTTAAATCGCCGATTTCATTTTAAACTAGTTCTGTGTGCAGAGTGAATATTTTGATAGTTTGTTATTTCTTTAATCGACGAGTTGTAGTGGAAATACAAAATAAATTATGTTTTTAGCTTACTAAACAAGTAGCTGAAATGAGTCTAATTTAACTGTTAAATACTCAGTCCAAACTGTTTTAATAACTAACTTATAAATGCTAGATGCGACATCAATGAATATTGACGGAATACGAAGATATTCCTAATTCCTGATGATTGATTTTTATATAACTTATTTCACGGGAAGTTTTAAATATAGTCAAGCTGTAGGCTTGTCGTGTAAAATGTAAGTTATATTGAGTACATATATGTAAATTATTTGATATGTGTTCTTTCCATTTTATATAGTGAAACGGTGGTACCCAACTTGCAAGCGTTTAGTAAAGAGACATATTTGTGTGAAGCATAGACAGTTCCTATCTTTAACCACGTGGGTTTTTTTGTTTCAAGTAACACTGGTCTGACAGTGCATATGCCATCAGAGAGAGACAGTAATAGCAATCCCACTAACGGTTTCTAAAGACTAGAAATATATATTGGGCTTTTGAGCCAGTTCATATTGCTCCACAAATTTAAATGTACATGCTGCCTGGCGGCGAGAATATTACAAGAATAACATTAACATTCCGACAGAGATTGTGACTAGTATTGTGGTGACCAAATATAGTACCTGCCTGAAAGAAGACACCGATCTGACATTCCTTAAATCCTAGAATCCAAAGCTAATGACATTGTGCTCTGCTAACTTTCGTGCCTGGACAAATTTTATGTGACTTAATCAGACATTCGGAAAAAATTAGAACACCCAAGGAATCGTTCCCTGAGACAGAGAGTTCAGTACGTCTTTTGGAACTGGGGGTTTCTTGGTCGATGACTGCATTTTTCGGGTCTGTGCGAAGGTCCTAGAATTATTATGTTCCCAGAGGCAGCGAGCAAAGTTGTGAGTATATATGTGTGAGCAAGGCCATGGCTGAATGAATGAGAGTACACAGGCCAGAGTGTTATTTTACCGGTGTATTATTGTCACCCATTTGCTATCTTAAAAATTTTTAAATCTGCAGAATTTGTTACAAATGCTAGAGTTTCTTTTTCTTAGGCTAAATCAGATTATCCAACTCTGTTCATACATTTACGAGAAAGAAAGAAACCTCTTAGACTCAACCCTATGTATCTATAACTCTTTGGGCCATCATCTGTTCTCTTAACGGGGCTGTGGGCTAAACCTAGAGTAAGATTCTAACGGGCTATCATCCGTGTAGCATTTTTTTTTTCTTAAATTTTATGACTATTTGTATATGTTTCTCCTTGATGTATTTCTTTGGTGTTGTGAGAAGATTTTTTTTTTGATGATAATAATAAAAATCTCTCTTGAACTAATCAGTGCGTTGGTCAGCTCGTTCTAAAAATATATATATATATATATCCATTGTTATAGATTTCCCACGTCTGTGTGTTTAACTGTCGTCACGTGTATGTGCGTGCCCGTGATTAGATAGAAATATATGTAATATATATATCTGTGTTTAGACTGTCTGACTACTTTAGATCTGTCGTAGAAGATAGGTGAGAGAGAGAAGATTTTCCGCTCTCAGATACAGCATCTATCACTATTCTACCACCTCACTCGTGGAAGTCTATGTTTTTTATTTTCCATCTCTCACTGTGACTATCACTCATTCCAACCTATTCAGAAGGGACCAACCTAAGTCTTAATACTCCTATCAAAAAATCTACGACAAATGTGGTCTCGTCCGACGGATTTTTGAACTTAGAATAGGAAGACGAGTACGACAAACGTGGACTCGTCTTTCTGGATATTGTACTTAAGATTCTTTATTCTGTAATAGAGTAAGAGTGTGATTGTCTTGTGAGTTTTATTTTATAATAATTTATCCCCTAGACTAACGATCTGTTTACGGGCGTGCTGACCACCACAAACTGATAAGTTTTTTTCCCACAGCATTAAGAAGCATTATACATTTGGTTTACAGGTTGATTTTGTCGGAATACATGTTAATTAATGATTTTGTAATACTAAACGCTGGTAAGTTTTGTGAGTGTATAACATTCACAAGGGTTCTGAAGCAGGAAGGTGTTTGAACTAAAGTTAAGGAGTGCGTTTCGGACTATTTGTCCAGATTAATTGCCTCCCTCACCATAACTGTCTTCAGGGGTAAACTTGATAGTGGATTAAAATTAAGGGATTATTTTCTCTTATATTTTTGCAATAATTATTTTGTTTTTCCACTGTAGCAAGCTATTTTTCAGAAGTAATCGTAACTACCATTTAGTTGGCGTAGTCGTGTTTTGCATTAAGTGCTTTATTGCCGATAATAGCAGCGATAGTTAGATTTTACTTTGGAGGAGGTATCCCAGGGTTAAGGATATCATCTTTTGAATTTTTGGTACATTTTTTTCTCGTAAGTGGTAGGAACCAGTGTATCCTTTTTCCTATTTTCTTTCTCCACTAGTCTCAGTAACTGACATAATATGGCCGAGATGGCAAAGCTTAGACAACTCCTCAGGGACGAAGCGAGAGAGGAGGGACTGGAAGGAGAGGAAGCGAAAGCATTTGTCAGAGACGAACTGGACAGATGTGATGCGGATAGGAAAGAAGCGGAAGACCGGCTATTAGAGCAGAGGAAGATGGACGAGGAAATGGAAATTCGCAGGATGCAGCATGAGGAAAGAGAGAAGGAGAAGGAGAGACAGCATGAGAAGGAGAGGGAGGAGAGACAGCAGGAGAAGGAGAGGAAACAGAGACAGCACGAGTTGGCGCTTAAAACTCTAGAGTTCCAAAGCCGTGGTGCTGCCTCTACCTCCAGCAATGGAGAGTCTTCTCCTCATTCTTCCTTAACTGATTCTTCTAACTCACAATCTACTCACCTCACTGCGATGTCTTTTACGCTTGAATCTTTCCCTTGTCCTAATGAGAAGATCGACACTTGGCTAGAAAAATGTGAGAAAATTGCAACTCTGTACGGTTTAGAAAGGTCGCGTTGGAACATGAAGCTTTCTCAGGCGCTGAAAAGCAGGCGTATGATGTTTACGCCAAACTGGAAAGTAGCCAACAAGACGACTACGATGTGTTGAAGAAAGCGTTACTGGAGCACTTTGAAATGAACGCTCGCAAGTTTTTGCAACTGTTTCGCAACAGCCGGAAAGAGAATTCTGAAACTTTTCACCAGTTCTCATCTCGTCTAAAGGGATATCTAACAAAGTGCCTTGAGCTTTCACAGCTCCCCTCTACCTACGAAGGTCTTGAGGAATTTGTTTTAACCGAACAAATAAAGAACACATTGTCTGCAGATACCAGGAGATTTCTAGCTGAGCAGGGGGCAGAAAAACTTGAAGACATCTTAGAGAAGTCTGAGCGTTATCAAAATGCGCTGGCTGAACTACCGGCCACTAAACGGAAACCGACAGAGGAGCATTTTCGAAAAAATAACCTAGACTAATCTTCTCAGGTTTCTAATCAGAATAACCACAGAGAAACTGGACCTCAAAACCCCCCGCCTGAAAAATCCAAGTTCTACAAGAACAAGTACCCCAACCACCCCAAACAGTCTGATCAACCCGACCGCCCTACATGGCAGCGTAGCCAGAAAGGACAAGGTGGCAAAGGGAGAACCCCTGCGCACGGGACGTATGATCAGACCGAGCACACCGAGCCAAAACGCATCGGATGCTTATTAACAGTCTCGCAAGGCGGAATTATTGACAGTGATTCCCAACCTGTTGGGGATGGACCCTCAACGCGAGGTACTGTTACTTTGAACGGTTCTCAAACTTCTTGTTTATTTGACACGGGGCTTTCTTATGATTGCATTGTTGCCAGAAACCTGGTTAAACCCGGTCAAGAGACAGCAGAGACCGTCCAATTTTGTGGAGTTCGTAAGAGTGATGCACCTACAGCGCTTCCCATCGCATTGGTGGAGATACACTCTGACTTTGTCAGAGGCGTGATCAAAGCGGCTGTTATGGATGATCCCATCTACCCAGTCATACTTGGCGGGAGATACGTGTGTATTGGGAAAACGGAAGAGCCGATTGTGGCAACAGTAACTACAAGAGGGCAAACCAAGAAGGAACAGGAGCCTGCGCCTAATTTGTTACCCATGGAACTTAAAGAAGCGCAATACAAGGACCCTACTTTGGCACCCTGCTTTAGGAAACTGCCCATGGCTAAGGAACCCAGACAGCATGGGGACATTTTTTCTAAGGATGGCGTACTGTATCGCAGAACGGGCAAGCCTGACCAAGGTTACAACCAGCTCCTAGTACCGAAACAGTACAGAAGCCAAATCCTAGAAATGGGGCACTCTCTTCCCTTCAGCGGACATATGGGACAGAACGCCACAAACCAACGGATAACCACTCATTATTGGTGGCCAGGAGTAAATACTGATATTATCAGATATGTTAAATCCTGTGCCCAGTGCCAACGTGTGCCACCCAAGCAACGGGCACCCCCAGTCTCTTTGGGTGAAATGCCAATAGTGGGAACACCATTCGAACGGGTTGTGATCGACATGTTAGGACCCTTAGAAAGGACTAAAAGAAGGAACAGGTTTATCCTGACCTTAGTCGATACATGCACTTTATGGGCAGAAGCTATCCCGCTAACATGCGCAGATGCCAAGCATGTCGCAGAAGCCCTCGTGCAGATTTTCACTCGGTTGGGATTCCCTCAGCAAGTGTTGACGGATAACGGATCTCCATACCGAAACCTGTTGATGGATGAGATCTTTGAGATCTTGAGGACCAAACACATCTACACAAAGCCTTATACTCCGGCCGGAAATAGGCTCGTGGAACGTGTTAATGGGAACCTCAACATGATGCTAAGTAAGCTGGCACAAGTGAAACCTGAAGATTGGGATCTCTGTATTCCTGCAGCATTATTTGGTTATAGAGAATCTCCTCATACTTCCACAGGATTTCCGCCAGCTACACTCTTATTCGGCAGACCCATTAAGGGCCCGCTTGAAGCCTTACTTCAGTCTCTGACAGACGAGAAGGCGGATGAGACAGTTGTCTCAGCAAGTAAATATGTGTGGGTTTTAAAGGAAAGGTTGAAACTAGGGTGGGACCTAGCAACGACTAACTTTAAGCGAGCACGCACAAAGCACGCTAACCGATACAAGAAAGTCGCGAAAGAAAGAGAACTGGAAGCAGGAGAGGAAGTTTTGGTGTTACTCCCTACCGGAAACAACCAACTGAAGATCGGATGGCAAGGGCCGTTTACCGTCCTGAAAAAGATTTCTAAGGCTAACTACCAGATCTCTATTCAAGGAGAGGAGAAGGTTTTCCATTTACATCTCTTAAAGACATACTTGGAAAGACCAGTGCCAACCTCCGACCAACCTCTGGCGATCGCCAAAACTGACGAAGATGACGATAGTGGCAGGGAAACTCCACTGCACACACAGGAAATCTTTGAAAAATGTCAGAAGCGGCGACGCTCTTTCAAGCGCGCATGGGAGACATTCCAGAGGAAGGAAACGTTGGGGCAGACTTCATGAGTAGGACTTGCAGAGAGATGGAGGGGGAAGATCAGATGGAAGAAGACAGACACCCCGAAGCTACGGTTATAGGAAATTTAATTCCATAACGTAGACATGGAGTGCTTCCATATCTTAAGGGGGGACGTCCTGTCACGTAGGTTTTGATCATTAAATTGCCTATAGCGTCTTCCTATTCTTTCACCCGAATTCTTTAAGTTTGTTATCTCTCACGAATTCCTTTTTCCTGTATATTTTGCATCCATTCGTTTGCGAAATATATTTTCTTCAGTATCCTCAAACTTTACCTTGTGTTTTTTCTCATACTTTTTTCTCTATTACTTAGATGTCAGTAGACGAAAGGTGTGATTATGTTTCATACCCAGACTAAGAGCAGACTTTTGGTCTACCATTTTTCACCTGACACTAGCGTAAGGTGTCAAACACGGCCTCCTCACAGTGCAGGAACGAGACAGCTGTCTACAGTTTCCCCGGGGACAGTGTTTTCTTCGGCTGAGTTCTGGGCCTGTGGTGTGATAATTCACTCCACCGGACACGGCAGGTAGACGGAGTGTCTGCATTTTTCAGTAAACCGCGAGCGTTTCGTCGAAATAGCTCCGGCGAAGTGTGAAAATCGCCCATGCACTGCAGACGGTTGTCTGAGATTTGCAACTGACACGCGCTTTTCCCGGTCGGTTTGTTAACGCAGGTGCGAAATCGCACTGGTGGCAGTTACGACACGCCTCTAAGTTAAACGTAGCTGTTATGAGAAGGGGGAGAGATCGGGGCGGGGGAAATAGTTCATCCTTTGTGTGGTTTAAAATATTAACCCAAGTTTGAAACTTTATTTCATTTCACTCAGTAACTTCGCAGTAAAGACAGAACTAACCTTCGTTCGATTTCTAAATAATCTCTGTAAATAGAGATGGCCTTTAGTTTGGTCGAAGTGGTTTAAGTTCTTAGTACTTCTGTGTTTGAGGTAAATATTAGATATAATAGATCTCTAGTATTTTGTGAAGTGATTAAGTGTTAAATCGCCGATTTCATTTTAAACTAGTTCTGTGTGCAGAGTGAATATTTTGATAGTTTGTTATTTCTTTAATCGACGAGTTGTAGTGGAAATACAAAATAAATTATGTTTTTAGCTTACTAAACAAGTAGCTGAAATGAGTCTAATTTAACTGTTAAATACTCAGTCGAAACTGTTTTAATAACTAACTTATAAATGCTAGATGCGACATCAATGAATATTGACGGAATACGAAGATATTCCTAATTCCTGATGATTGATTTTTATATAACTTATTTCACGGGAAGTTTTAAATATAGTCAAGCTGTAGGCTTGTCGTGTAAAATGTAAGTTATATTGAGTACATATATGTAAATTATTTGATATGTGTTCTTTCCATTTTATATAGTGAAACGGTGGTACCGAACTTGCCAGCGTTTAGTAAAGAGACATATTTGTGTGAAGCATAGACAGTTCCTATCTTTAACCACGTGGGTTTTTTTGTTTCAAGTAACACTGGTCTGACAGTGCATATGCCATCAGAGAGAGACAGTAATAGCAATCCCACTAACGGTTTCTAAAGACTAGAAATATATATTGGGCTTTTGAGCCAGTTCATATTGCTCCACAAATTTAAATGTACATGCTGCCTGGCGGCGAGAATATTACAAGAATAACATTAACATTCCGACAGAGATTGTGACTAGTATTGTGGTGACCAAATATAGTACCTGCCTGAAAGAAGACACCGATCTGACATTCCTTAAATCCTAGAATCCAAAGCTAATGACATTGTGCTCTGCTAACTTTCGTGCCTGGACAAATTTTATGTGACTTAATCAGACATTCGGAAAAAATTAGAACACCCAAGGAATCGTTCCCTGAGACAGAGAGTTCAGTACGTCTTTTGGAACTGGGGGTTTCTTGGTCGATGACTGCATTTTTCGGGTCTGTGCGAAGGTCCTAGAATTATTATGTTCCCAGAGGCAGCGAGCAAAGTTGTGA